>SNQJ01S0048443.1:111384-139317 GCA_010110895.2 Picea sitchensis | reverse complement strand
GTGTCTGGGGTCGATGAGCACACAGTTCGTGACTCTGGCTTATGCCTCCATAGGACACAATAATTTACGAGTATAAAATCATCTCCTAACCATATAATTTCTTACTGGTCTAGTTATACAATCAAGAATAAATAGGGGAGATACAATATATCCATTAAGTAATATGCATAATTCCTGAAACATACACAGTATAACCAATTCATACACAGTTATGGCTAAATTACACAGGGTAGGAAATCACTTATCTATTACAGGTTGTCGCCAACCAACTGACTGTGGGTGTTCATCCTTCCACCTGACCATAGGTTTAGAGGCATTCATTCTTAGCACTCTAGCCTCCCCCATGCCAAGCCATGATATCACCAGGGAGTTCTCATAGTTCTTAGGAGTTATGTCTCTATCACAACTTCTGCTCGGGTCTTGTTCTTTGCAACTCAGATATTTCTCTTTCAGTTATGGCCTCAACGAGGTTTCTCAGATGCTCTTCCACATCAAGCTCGCAACCTTTTGTTTGTGATTCCACTGGAGCATCTCCTTTATGAGCTTATGACATTTTCGTCTGATGTCTCCTCTCCCATGTGTATCCCTCTTACCTTGGAAGGTTTGTCGACCTATCCTGTTCCTTTTGTCAGAAGGAAGCTTAGGTCTGCAGGTCCCTATTTTACCTCGGGCTAACAACGCATGTTTCCATTCATGGGGGTGGTTGATAATTCAACCACTGGTCCTTTCTTCATTAACTAATTTCTCTCCTTAGGATCTGAAGGAGGTTGTTATCGTCATCAAGGGAATTTGGGGTTATTTGTCATAATGAACCCTCTCTTATAGTTTTCACATTCTTCCTCTAGTGACATCATGGCCAGTTATTTCAAGGATTCACCCCCACAGTCAGTTATTTGGCAACTTAGTCAATAATACATTTACATTGTCCTCATGCCTCAGCATGGTAATTCCTATTTTATGATTAATTACAAATTGGGGGAAACAGTGTGTTACACTTTCCGCTGTAAACCTTGAAGTTGATGAATAGTGCACTGGGGATGCAATTGAAGTATTTCCTCAACCTTTAATGAATCCACCATGATCCTAGTCTCAAATACTAAGAGTCCTATAAGATGACCTGAACTAATGCAAAAGATGCATTTATGAGGGTTCAACTGGATGCGGTAATGGCGACATATTTAAAAAACTATTCGAAGGTGGGTATAATGATCCACTCTCTTACGAGAGTGAGCAGGGAGATCGTTGAGATAGGCTTCGAATATATGCTTGAGATCATGAAATGTGAAGGGAATAGCTCATTGGAAGGTTTCTCCAGTTGTTTTAAGGATGAAAGGAATTTTCCAGTAAGAGAAAGTACCCCAAGGACAAATAAATGTCGTCTTATGTTGGTCCTCGGGCTTAATCTGAATTTGGTTATACCCTGAAAATCCTTCCATAAATGAAAAAAATTCGCTTCTCGCACACTCATCGAGAATATGATCAATGAAGGCTGTCATGAATCTGATCAATGAAGGGTGTCAGGAAGTTGTCTCAAAAATCCATGCATACACAGATGGTTCCTTGATTTTTATGCACAAGAATAGGATTGGATACCCATTCAGTCAAGGAAACCGGGGGATCTGGTTTTTTGATCTGTAAAGGCGTATCTAGAGGAGGGGTAGAATCTAGACCCGATACATTCTGTCAAGAACTGTAATTGCGAGACCGATTGGCTACATTAACCTCAGAGTTAACCATATTGATGCATAGACAGTCACCGTACTGGGCCGGTGTCTTTTGACTTCTACTCACCGCATTTACGATAGTTGAGGAGGTCGAGGCCATGTGTTGATTATGTGGAAAAGGATTATTCAACACAACAGGCGGTAGTGATAAAATCCTCGCAGCTTCCACAAGTTTGGGGCACAAGTGGGTAAGGCGATCATTTGTACAAATATTGCAGGGAAACTTCACCTTTCTCATTTATTTCTTTCCCTCAACATCATTATTACTCGGCTTATCATTATTACCATTGTCCTTGGGTTTATTATTATTCTTCCCACCCTTACGATTGTTACCACGTCCTTTCTTTTTATTACCTCCTAGTTGTTGGTTACCATTCGGTTTGGTCAACAGTTGCACGTAATGTACATCTGCCTATTGAGTGGGAGTGGAGGACACAGACAAAGTTGGCCCTCCTACAGACTGGCTTAGAGACAAATCTTTCAACTTGCTTTCCACCAAGTCTGTAGATTTCACATTGACAAATCCTACAATGATATCGACATGAGGCCCATGATTTTGTCTAGGGTCATAGTTTGACCTCAGTACATCTGGAAAAATTTTGTATACCATCCCAAACTGAGCATATATAAGATCTAATTTTTGGGCTTTAAAAATCACTTCTTCCTCAGATGTAACCCCGGATGTAGAAACATCCTTCAAAATAAAAGGTTGTAGAGACGTAAGGAACCATTATAGAGGGAATTATGGAGGTATGTAGGCCTTGATTAACCTCTTCTGTCTACGCCACTCTTGGATGTGATCTGAGATATGGGTGGCTTTTTCATGATGGAAGGCCGACAAAATTTCTATGCCAGCATCATAATGAATCGATAATTGGAAGTGGTTGAGGAAGACTAAAACCATCTGATTAAAAGTTTCGTACGTCCCCCCTGGTAGATCTATGTACCATTTCATGGAAACCCCCGTGAGGGTGCATTGAAACAATATTAAACAAATAGGTTGTTAAGGGAATTAGAAGAGAACCAAAGATGAAAAGTAGTGACATGATCACCAGGATCCTCACTAGTCTTGCCTTCGAATTTTATAATATTTGAAGGAAGCTTGGTGGGGACATGGGGCCATGTCGGATCATGATGCACATGTTCATTCATTAATATAGACAAGTTTGTAATATTGAGTGTGGCCAGAAAAGAGAGACGGGGTTGTGGCATCTGGCCCCAAGCTCCTGGGAAAGATTGTTGTTGGGGAATCACAACCCATCTAGGTGTTAGAAAAACAGGATCTCGGAGCAATAAAATAAAACAAATGCGGAAATAAAACAATATATATATATATAATACAATAGAGACATCGATATACATGGTTCACCTAGTGTGGGCTAGGTCCACCGGAGAAATTTCCAGGTCCTTCCTTTATTATTATCCAACAAATTAATGGATACAAACTACAACACACACATTGTAACTTCCTCTTCTTTTTCTCATAGTATCCTCCCTCATAATACTATATTCACAACAATCCATAGCTGCAATACATTTCCCTCATAAAAGAGGGTTGCCTTATAGGGAAAAAAATCTAACATAACTTCTATCATCATATACACGACCTTATAATGAACGGTCTAGATTTACAATGAAATTACAATATACATTTACAAGAAACATTTTCCTTTTGGGGATTTGCCCCCAAACCCCCATCAGGGAATGTTATCCCCCAAACCCCTATCAAGGTCCCACTTTCCCCTGGACCCCGTAGAGGGGGTAACCCCCCTCTACACTCCCCCGCATGGAGGAGTGTACAGTGTTCTGGGGTGTAAAGTCTTCATTGGGTATAAACATGGCTGAAAACAAATACCTTTGAATCAGGAATATAATCAGGCTCCACAACTAACACCATGGTTTTGGTATGCACCATGGCCCTGTCCAGGATTGTAAGACCCTCCTTCGATCTGATTCATGAAGGGTTGGTTGGGCATCATTCAAGTAGGAATGTTATGATGAGCGTTGTAAAACTTTTTCCCAGATGGAGTAGCTCCAGGCTGGGGGTTTCCCAAGGTATGAAATTGAATTCCTCTGGGTGTGAATCTGGAGGATAGAGGTAGATTCGTCATGGAAAACGTGATGGTCAGAATCAATGTAAAGGATGGACTGTAAGCATCATCTTGTCTGCCAGGTTGACCCCTCCATCAGGAGCATTAGGACCAGGATTAGACCCAGGGTGAAAAGGAGGAAGGCCTCCAACTGTAGGATTCATTTGTGGGATATGAGCACTGCCAAACGAAAATGGAGTATGTGGAGGAGCCATGCCCCCAATTCCAGTATTAGTATTTAGATTAGATGTTGGTATGGAGGATGAAAATTGCGATGTGAAATTCAGCATACCATAAGAAACAGGGCTAGAGGTCGTAGGGATGGACTGAATATTGTATCTCGTTGAGTGATAAAGGGACCCAAAAGGGATCATGGCTATAGGTTGATAATTGACTATAGGTCAGATGGGAGTGATGATGGGAACCTTCGACACTACAACCATTGTGGTTGAAGGTGTCGAAGGAGCATCATTAACTATAGTGGGTATGGGAGTTGAAGGACTCCAAATATCTTTCTAACTCGATTCAATAATCATCCTTGTATGATCACAAGTCTAATAGGTGGAGGTGTGTTTACCACGTTTGATAACTTTACTCCTTTTAGAAGCAAAAGACTCAATATGCGGTGGTAATCGTAACAAACAGTGAGACCTGCGGGGAATTTGGTCTAGCTCCACGATGACTCAAGACTTGATATATAAAAACAAATCCTAAGGCCAACTAGTAATCAAATACCACACCAAAATAAACAAAAGGCCAATATGCACAAAAGAAGGATAAAGTGGTTGAAAGGGTCCTCCCTCCCTAAAGTAGGTATGCCTCTCCTAAGAGGGGCTTGAGACTCCCTACAAAAGATCACATGTATCATAATTAGTTATAAGGGCCCTCATGGGCTTAACAACCAATCATTCTTATCCCCCTGAAGAGGTAATCCTACATAAAGGTTGTGTGTAATCTGACCCTTATCTAACCCAGGTTACGTGCAAAATAACCCTTGCAAGTAGCCTATGTGGTACCTATGTCAAGAAAATAAGAAACCACAATATAACGGATGCATAGGAGAACAATCATAATTCAGGTGCACTGTATGGGCATGGTAACAAAGCCCGAAACCTCAAAATCACCGCCTCTCACAAATGTAATAGTACTATAAAGATCCCCATATACGAATAGATCCCCATAAATATATATGACGCTAAGAAGGTATTGGGGGGATATCCCCTCAACCAAATTCACATGACCTCATGCTTAACTCTAGTGTAAGTGGAGCCTCCTAACATCACCAATTATACAATGGATTTCATCACTCCCTTAGAAGAAACATATGTTGAATTAATAACCTTAGAGAAGTTTACTCACAAAGTCCTATGCCAAGGCTCTAAATCCTAAGCTAGTTTGTGCACCCTAAAAATAAAATCGTTTCTAATAAATTTTAAATTTATTAGCGTTTCTTTTAGTGGCCTTGCTTACTCAAAAAGGTGCAGTCATGAAACTGATGATGTTATGACTCGAAAAGTAAAATAAATGAATATGAATAAAATGCAAAGTCCTAACTTCAATTCCCAATAAATGATAAGCTTTTCAAAATGCAATTTTCAATTTAATTCTGCAATTCAAAATAAGATGCAGTATCTTCATACATGTACTAAGATCAACGATAAGAGCCCAAAAGATCAAATGCCAACAATGAAAAATGTTTATAATTTTTGTATTTTCAATATAAAAGAATGAAAATGCAAGGATTGAACAACAAATTGATATAAAGATTCTACTGTATGTAAATAGAGACAAACCAAGTAGGATATCAAGAATCAAACACCCAACCCAAGATGCAAGGACAATAAATGAAAAGGATGATGAGAAAGGAACCGCTCAAAAATTCAACCAAAGAATGGTTTCCTATCACTCTGTAGGCACTTAACAGTCATAACGGAGACATAAGAAGAGTCAACAACCATCAAAACTTACCCAACAAACATCAAACTCAAAAACCAAGAATACAAGAATGATGTACGCGGTTGTTCAGGAGAAAACCTTGTATATACGCTTCTTGTAGAATGAAAACACGCATATGTATGTGACTGTCAGGAAAAAATCCACGTATATGTATTGAAACACTGCCAGGTTAAGGATAAAGATAAGAAAATCAGAATCAAAATGAATAGAGGTTGTCAAACAATCAGACGACAAGAAACTCAACATAAATGAGAGCAATCAAAGGAGAAAAATAATCCAAACCCCTAAAAGAATATTCAATCTCCAGTATGGTCATGCCCTTTGGTTTGAAAAATACCGCAACAACTTTCATGAGGATGATGGAATATGTCTTTTGGTCTTTCACTAATTATTTTTTGGTTGTGTATATGGATGACATCCTCATCTACAACAAGACTTGGGAAGAACACTTGCAACATATTCAACATGTTGTGCACACTCTTCGACAACACAAGCTATATGCACACTCTTCGGCAGATGTTGTCCGTATGTACCCTACTTATGACAAAGAAATGTACTCCATTGTGCAAGCCTACCACCAATGGAGGCATTCATTCTCGGAAAGGAGACAATCATCCACATTGATCATAAGCCACTACAGTTCATGCATACACAAGGAAAATTGCAGAATGACCACCATCATAAGTGGTACACATATTTGTAGAGTTCCACCTCAACATCAAGTATAAAAAAAGAAGTACCAACTGAGTTGTTGATTTCCTCAGCCAACCTTTAGTCACGACACTCACCACAGTGCTAGACTCTTGCAGCCACAAGACCTATGGATGGCCCCACCTTTATGAGACAGATCCTGACTTCTCCAACACCTACCAGATATTGGACGCAAACATAGTTGTCAATAATTTCCATCTTCAGGATGAGTTGTTGTTCCATCTGGGCCATATTTTCATTCCATCAAGAGAGAGAGCGAAGATGATTTTGGAATCCCACTATAGTTGGGTGGAAGGACACTTCGGCGTGGAAAAGATAGTGGTGGTTCTACAATGACATTTCTACTAGTCGAAACTTTGACAAGATGTTAACAAGTATACCCAATCCTGCACTACCTAAGCTATTTCCAAATTGGTGTTGTGGGTGGGAAAACCCCCTATGGACTAGCACTAAGGGTTCTGTAATGCATGCAGAAATGAACAGCTAAAGTCTCCTACTTTTTACCATCATCCCAACATAGACCCCACATTCATACATAAACACAAGGGTAAAAGGATCCAGTTACTCTACCTTGACCTCCACGTTTGGTGTCGATCCTTTTGCGTTTGGTTGCTCCTCGACTGCAAGTATCCTCCCAAAGCCAACCTGCATTCATAAATAGACAAACAAAGAAATCCAAACATGCATCTCATATATGAATTAGTGGGTTAGAGGTTCTAATAAAATATAATCAAAACTGAATATTAAACACCTCATATGGCGGGATGGGAAAAGTAATTCTTTTATTAACCTCACAAAATTAACTTACAATGGTGAGATTGGCCACTGCTCCTTGAATCGGTTCTTGGGATCCTCCTCAACTATGCACCAACCGCTTCCACATGTGCTTCTTCCTTTCAATTCTCACAAAATGGTTGCAAAATATTGGGGCAAGGGGAATACAAAAAAGGGTAGAGTTTCTTTAGTCTTATCTTACCCCCCTTGAATTGGACCCCTACCTCTCCTTTTATAGGCTAAAATAGGGTAGTTATCTGGTTGAGTGACCGGCTATGGGTGGTCAAATAGTTTAGGCAATTACCCAAAAATTTGTATTCCGTCCGCAACTTTCTATTTTTTGTGATTTTGTCAGTATACGCGGGTTGTAATGGGTTAGCTAGTGTATACACGTGGGCATCAGTGGTGTAGGATGCGTATGTCTTCAAAAGGATGGATTTTTAGAAGAGTTGTTCAATGGTGGCTTGACAAAAGTGGCAATTGGGATGGCCTGATGCTGAAATACATTACCAATCTTCACCAATGTACGAAGCAAGTGAGCCCAGGGACCAGAATTTTGGAGGTGCCATCTGCAAAATAACAATTTTCTCATCGAGGCGAGCATACCCATGCTTGGAATGAAATAAAATAATGGCTACCAATCAAATACACTGCAGATCCATGTCATACAACTATATAAAGTGTATCCGCGAGAAATACACAACAGATCTACATCTCAAAATAAAAAATATATACATGTATAGTATCCATCTTCAAGAAGCTAATGATGCCTTATGGCTAGAGATGAGGCCTTCAGAGCTCGAGCAACAACTTCAAAATCTTCACTACTCGGGTAAGAGTGTAATATGAGTGTATGACTTCACTATCCAGAGGTCTTCGACAGCTCGTCGGGAACAGAATAGAGGATCTTTGATGACTAGGCTGAGGGCTTCACTGATTTCGAACAAAGACTTGATTGGGATTTTGGGACAGTCGGGCATGAGATCAAGAGACAAACTATAGAAGGGTGACTCAAGCCTAGTAAAAACTTCCCTTGGACAATAGCACAACAAATTATGAGACTCAGGCAACATGGTATTTACATAATTTCATGATGCAGGAGGCAATGCAAACTCTCCATATGTTTGGAAGAATAACCAAATGGAGGAGGACACAACTCTATGTAGCGAGAACAGCTTCCTAAGGTCTTATTAAAACCTAGAGCTTGACGAACAAACGGAAGGATGTGCTTTGTCTAAGGGTGACTCATTGTGCTCCCAACAAAAAGAAAATATTTTTCCCTTCCCCTTTGTGGGGTTTTTTGATTTTTTTTGTCTTTTTCAATATTTTGAAAATTTTGAAAAAACAATAAAAGAATGTTACATTACAAAGGAGGATCGAGTGTCACATACATACTAGTTCCAAGTGCAAGGAACACACTAATGCTTAGAGTAAGGGGACATATGTAGGAAAAGGAAACTCGGGAAAAAATCCTCTATGGGTCAAGGTGTCAAGACGCAGAGGCAAAAGTGCTACAAGGCTTGCGTATAAGGTATGCTTCAAATGGTTCAGTTGAGGGAAACATGGAGTCGGCATTAGGCCAAAGATGCAGAAATGCAAATGCGATTAACAAGACACAATGGTAACGTCCTTCGATGTAATTTTAACGAGCCCAGAGAAGGTAAGCTCGATGGTTTTTCATTTTTAGAGAGTCCGAAAAAACGTAAAAGGAAACTCCACTAGGGTACCTTTTTCGAAGGTAGTCTAGTCGGTTCGAAAAAGGGGTAAACTAGCACTGAAAAGATGTTTATTCAGAATCATTTTAACGAGTGTGACAAATACAATATCACTTGGTAATCTTTTCATTTTTAAGGAGTCCGAAAAGAGCTTAATTATGGACTCAATAAAGGATGTTCTTCTAGACCAGTTTAACGAGTGTGAAGGAACAAGTTCACTCGACAATCTTTTGAATTTTAGGAAATCTGAAAAGAGATTAACTATGGATGCCATGGGGGTTCCTTTTTCGTAAATTTAGTCCCTCGGGTCCGAAAAAGGGTTAAAATCATACACGAGAATACTCTTCTAGAAAACCGAAGCTCCTAGAGTATACCTTTCTTCGTACAGTTGACCATCTAGACCGAAAAAGGGGTAAACTACCACTGGACAAATGTTCCTTCAAATTTCAGTTTAGCGAGTGTGAAGGGTAATAAGATCATTCGACAATCTTTTCATGTTTAGAGGGTCTGAAAAGGGCTTAAAATAAGACCCATTGTTTTTTGGGAGTCCCGAGGGTGAGGTCAAGAGTGATAATGAATCATGTAAATGAGGCTCAAACTTATAATCATGAAAAACTAATCAAGACTCCCGAGCCTATAGTCATTAGTGACGGCATGGACACCAAAAATGCAACCAGGATCTACCTAGGGAATCCATGAAGGGGGAGGCTCTACCACTAAATTACGACACTTCTAAAGAAGCAATGATGGTTCTGTGTCGCAACTCGGTGGGGTTGATCCTATGGCAAAGTGTTAAAGACAATGAGATACAAAAAGTGGAGGTGGAATCCTAACTTAGATGCAACAAGTTGGAAAAATGACTTTTTACTAAAGGACCTCAAAAATGCCCCAAAACTCCAAAATTTTTCCCAATACCCAAAGTAACATTTATCGTAACATTCAAAAAGAAACTCTTGAACCATACTAAACAATTTTCAAGTTAGAAAAAATGACAACGGGATCCAAAAAATGACAAAAGGGGCCAAAAAGTCTATAAATAGAAGCTGCCAACTCATTATCACCATTGCTAATTGAGAAATTGACTAAGAAGCCAAAAACACCCCTTTGTCAAAAGAGTTGAYTCTGGGAGCTTCAGTGGACGAAACAAACTTCTGCTTGGACCAAGTAAGTACATACTATCCCCTCTTGCATTTCAATTCTTCCTTTGTGCATTTATTTTTGTTTTTTGGGGGGGCATTGACCTTTAAAAATTTYGGCCCTACGTATACACGAGATGTCCTATGACAACCATCGTATGCCCATGTGCAGAGAAAATACTGCATGCAGGCATACATGACTGAGTATATTATAGCCCGCGTATACCCTCCATCATGTAGAAAAAATTAAAAAGTGCAAGAGTTAATCCCCCATGAACTTGGCAATTGTAGGATGTATGTTGATTGGAGGGAAAGGGAGCACGAGAACATTGATGTTTTGGTCGGAAAGGACCTTGATGCTACTGCCACATTGGCTCAATGTGGTTTGCTAAAGTTTGTCCAGTGTCCATTTATGAGGGAACAAACCAGGTTACTAAATGCATTGGTAGATTACTGACACTCGGATGCAGAGGAATTCATGCTTGAGGGACAGTCATTGACTTCGACAATTAAAGATATCTATTTTCTAACTGGCCTCCCAAGGAGAGGGGAACCAGTCAACTTTCGCACTTTTCCCTCCAGGCCTCACAACATAGAAAAGTTGATCGAAATCCATTGTGAAGCCGACACAGATAAAGTGGGCACTCAGGTGCCGATAAACAAGATTTCAAACCTATCACTGAAAGTGATATTTTTTCTCATTGGGTGGATCACTGGATCTGCATCCTTACATCAGGCTTCCTGAGCGCACATCCATTGTGCAGTTCAATGCTTAAATGCACAAGTTTTCAACTGGACTACAACTTTGTTAGATTGCATGAAGAGGCAGTTGACAGAGTGTCGTATGCGGAGACACAAAAACTTTGGGTTCAGGACTATTCTTTTCTCTTTCTTCTTCTTAGAGACTACCTAGTCTCAGTCCTAGAGAGACGATACGAGGGCACGAGTCCTCTATCCCAATGCTATGTAGGTGGGCGGCATTGTTGCCACGACAGGGGGGAGGGAGGACCATCAAGGCCTTTGAAGACAAGTTTTTTTCCTGGTGGGCACGACAGATTACTGCCTTAGAGGACTACCCCTTTGTCAGGATCAACTTTTATAGAGATCCTAACATGTGTGTACCTCTTGAAGAGGAGCGAGGAGATATGGGTAAGTTTTTTTTTTTAAGTTATTTAATTTTTATTTCATTTAATATATATCATTTTTTTTGTATACCAGAGTATCTGACACATATGTATCTGTTATGTGAAGATCTGGGGCCAGTGCGACCAACAGACTTCATGAGGACTAGGCGACGTCCTCGACCAGAGGTGGGACCAACCACAACCGATAGACCAACAACAGTAGGGGGACCTCCAGTCGGAGAGGATGAGAGAGTTTTGAGGCGGGTGGAGCATAACCTCACCTCTCTTACTCGTACAGTTCCTATGGCGGAGATCAAGGATCTCCCACCATCTATGCAGACTCACGTTGTTGGGGTACGTCGGACCTAGGTCCATCTCTTTCGGTGTTTGGCCAACGCCGTTGTTCACTATGGCATGGCCAATAGGCCCCGCCCTTAGCTAGGCTAGACTTCTTATGTGCCGAGGGAAAATTTTGTATATTTTTAAGGGCATAAGCCCCGTGACTCTTTACTGGACACATATTTTTGAGGCTCTTGCGCCCACCCCTGTACTCTGATACTTTGTGATATATATGTGTGTATTTATATCTTTTTGTGTTTTATGGATTACATTTATTTTACAAATGTATTTACATGTGCGTGTGTGTGCTTTTTATTACATGTGTACAATATGCCAATCTAATATATGATTAGCTAGAGTATCTGTAACTTTATTCAATCTCCTAGGAACATGTATATACGTAATGTAATCAAAGATTTGGTCTAAGAGACGTACCCTAGAGAATCGTCGGTGTAGAGTAGGATCATAGATGTGGTAAACTCCATTTAATTGAGACACAACCAACTGAGCGTCTAAGTAGACTCGGAGGTGAGAGATACCATGCGACAAAGCATCACGAAGCAACTCTAAGACTGCGTTGTATACCTCCTAAAGATAGCAATTGGCCCTAAGGTGTGAAAATCACCCAAGTTGGGGAAGCAAGCCTCCGAGTGTGCATGCTAGCACAGTCCACGAACCCAATGAACACCTCTAATTCACTTGACATCTGCCATAGTGAAAAAGATGACATAAAAAATGACACGTTCATAAAACCAAAAAGACAAAAACTAAACAAACAAATGTACAAGAACTATACATATGTACAAGAAGTCACCGAAAGCGACCTACCTATGAGTAATACTTCTTGAGGTAGATCCCATTTCTAGGCTCCGTCAAGACATTTCCCTCAAAGTCCACCAGGAAATAAGCTCCCTTCTTTAGAACCTCCTTCATGATGAAAGGTCCAAACCACATGGGTTTGAACTTGCATGCCCCCAGGGGATCCTTGTCTTGGTCATAGACCAGGACAAGATCACCTTCAGAGAAAATCTGAGGATGAACGGACCGATCATACTGACACTTGGATTTTTTTTGTGAGCCTCGTTAGCCAAGGCTGCATCACGACGCTGCTCAAGGTATAATAAACGCTCTTCAAGTGGTGAAGTGTTTGGCAATAACTGTACCATCAACTTTAGAAATAGGATCTAACACTCTATAGGAAAGACTGCTTCTAGCCCGTAAACGAGTTGAAAAGGTGAGGAACCGGTTGCAGTATTAACAGACATTTGGTAGGCCCATAATGACGAGTATAACATCAAATGCCAATTTGACTTGGCCGAATTGATCATTCATTGGAGAATAGTCTTAAGAGATTTATTCACAGCTTCCACCTGACCATTCGCTTGTGGGTAGTAGGGTGACGAATGTTCTTGCATCAACCCAGGATTTGAGGTTAACTCATACATCATTATGTTCTGAAAGTGACTGCCATGGTCAGTGACAATTGCTCTCAAGACGTCGAACCTTGCTATTATATGGTTGAAAAAAAAGAGAGATGTAGTCTCGCCATCATCTTTGAATGTTGGCATAGCTTCGACCCACTTCGTGAAGTAGTCTACTACTATGATGATATAATGGTGCCCCCTTGTTGAAGTGGGGTTGCATGTAGTGTAATTAATCCCCCACTTGGTGAAAATATGAACGGTAATGACGAGAAACATGGGAGTGGGGTATGCCCTCATATTCCGAGAGAAGATCTGACATGGGTGACACTTCTTGACCGATTCAACACAATATTTGATTAATGTTGGCCAAAAGTAACTGACTCGTAAAATCTTTTGGGTTGTTTCCAACCCAGAGAAATGACTGCCACATGCTCTAGTGTGACAATCGTTAAGCACGATTTTTTCTTCTTCATGAGTGAGACATCAGCGAAGGATGCAATCTAAACCTCAACGATACAAAGTGTCTTCGAGTATGAGATAGTTCTTGGCCTGATGGCATATACGATGATGCTCATCACGAGAAGTAGAGGCAGGGCACTTCAAAGTATGGAGATAGACAAGTACATCTCCATACCAGTGGTCTGAAGATGTGATTAAAAACATGTCTCCTTTAATAGGATACTCTTTGGGCATAACATCACTTGACTCGACTGGAAGTTCCGAGATGAGTTTCACAAAGACCAACGACTTTTTGGACTTTGCCGAAACAAAATCTAAGTCAAATTCCTAGAGGACAACTATCCATCTACTGATCTTTCTGCCAATTACTCATCATGTCAACACGTATTGAAACAGATTTACAATGGCAATGACAGTGGTCTTGCGAAAAAAGATATAATGACGGAACCATTGGAAATCATGAATCACTACCAACACAAGTTTTTCAATGTGGGAATAATTGAGTTCCGGTCCAACCAAGCCTCAGCTCAGGTAATAAATCACATATTCTAAGAGAAAATCATCCTCCTGAACTAAGACAATACCGATGGTCGACTCTGTCGCAACCAAGTATAATAAGAAATATTTATTATAATTGGGTGGCTGAAGTAGAGGGGTAGTCATGAGGGCATGTTTCAATGCTTCGAAAGAGCGTTGAGTGGCTTCATCCAAATGAAAAGGAACATCCTTATTCAGTAAACACATAAATCCCTTTGCGATATCGACATAGTTTGCGATGAAATGCCATAAAAAGTTTGCTTTTCCCTGTAAACTCTGAAGCTGAAGGATTGTGCGTGGTGGAGGCAACTGAACTATTGCCTCAACTTTGAGAGGATCGACCATGATCCCTATTGTCGAAACTATGAAACCTAGTAGACAACCCAACGTCATGAAAAAACTGCATTTGTTTGGATTCAAGCGAATCCGGTAGTAGAGACATCCCTCAAAGATAAGTCAGAGGTGCATGGTATGATCATCTCTCTTACGAGATCGTGATGCTAAATCATCAAGGTAAGCCTTGACTATATGTTTGAGATCGTGGAAAGCAAAAGACATGGCCCACTAAGAGGTAGCTCCAACATTTTTCAGACCAAAATGCATCTTCTGATAGGCAGATGTACCCCACAGACAAATGAAATAGGTTTGGTGTTGGTCTTCAGGTTTGATCTGTATCTGATTCTATCCCGAAAAATAATTCATGAAAGAAAAGGCTTCACAACCTATGCATTCATCGACTATCTAGTCAATAAATGGTGTGGGAAAATTATCCTTTGGACAAGCCTTGTTTAAATCATGGAAGTCCGTACATACGCGAATCGTACCCTATTTTTTGTCGACTGGAACAGGATTTGACACCCATTGAGTCAAATGAATGGGGTAGATAAAACCTGATTTGAGCAATTTCTCTACTTCATCCTTAATAACTGCTGCTTTCTTAAGATTGACTGAATGAGGCTTCTTCTGGACCATCTTAGCATCAGGATAAGTCATGATTTGATGCTCGATGATTCTTGGATCAATGCCTGGCATTTCCTCGTAAGACCAGGCAAAAACATCGCAGAATTCTTTAAATAAATTCGTGTATATTTGAATCTCCTCAGGGGAACAATCAGCTCCGATGAGAATATTATTTACGATGCCAGGGGTTCTAGAGATATCAATAGGTATAATTTCAGTGATGGTTTCCATATTACCCTCGACATAAATAACGTGTGTAGCCAAGGGGTTGATAGGACAAGACCCATATCCAATCATAGTCAAAGTGAATTCTCCTACTTCAATTATTCTTAACTTTGGGAGGAAATAAGATCTGTGATGGAGATCATCCCAGGGTTTTTCCAAACTAGTCATTGCTTCAATAACCTCTTCATCTGAAGGCAAGAATAAGTCTAAAGAATCAATATTGGGAAGGGAACCTTGAGCCTAAGTAGGATCGAGAACTAGATCTAACTCATGTGTGGGAGTTAGATCAGGGTCGGCGAAAGATTGTTGGACTATTGAGTATGCAACTTCTACCGTGAACAAGGGCATGGCCATACCATGGTTCCCTTTCCCTTCCATCGTGGCTGATGGGGAGGGAAGAGTCCATAGATCGTTGAAGTAGGTCATACGAAATGACGAGACTCAAAAAATCTCAACCTTAGGCTAGCCTGATACGAACTTAACATTGTCGGAAGGAGGTGGGTAATCGAAAGTACCCATCAAAGGTGGGCACAAACCAAACCCTATATTGACGATGTTAGGTTGAGTTTTATCAATCATCGGTACTATGGATGCCCCCGATGAAGGGTTAGGACAGGAAAAGGACAATTGATCAATGGTCACGATCCGACCCTTGTGTGGAAACAACAAGACCCAAAAAAATGTAGCGACCACTGCTTGCACAGCATAGGTCCAACTCCTTCCTAACAAGAGATTGTAGTCGAGAGACATATCGACCACTTCAACCTTGACGCACATGGTCTTCCCCCCTAAATGCACGAGAAAAGAGGGGACGATGCCATGTGGTCAGAATGATTGCCCGTCGAATGCGGTAAGAAGAGTAGGTGACAGAGACAAAACGGGTTGGCCAAATGCCTTCCAATAGGCCAAAGACATCACACATGTTGAGGAGCCCTCATCAACCATCGTGCAAAAAATATTTCAAGTAAATGTTTTCGTGGGATAAGCCACTACTATCTGAAACACTACGTGGCAAGGGAGACGAGGTTTTAAATCGGTTGTATCAAGCATGATCATACCCGGATTACAAGTCTCAAAAGATCCTAAGGTGGCTAACAGAGCCTTTCTCTAGGAAGGGAAGCTCTGGAGGACCTCCAAAGAAGACATTGCACAAGGGGTTTGAGACAAATCCTCCACCATAGAGTAGTTCTGGGAAGCCCTTGCATTTGGATTGTGAGAAGCTTTCTTGAATGAAACTTTTGGGATACGTGTCCTTGTTTCACCCAACGTCTTCTAGATCTGGAGAGGAAGAGGTGGGTTTTTAGCTTCTTTACTGTTCTTAGAGGTGTTTGGCATTCTGTAATCATGCGCTCTAGTCGATATATAGGCATCACCTTTCATCATATACACATTCGCAGATGAAGGATTACTTGAAGATGGAGGGGGTCCTTGACTGCCCCCATCTGTGCTAGGAGAGGCTTGAGTTAAATTTTTCCCATGTTGAAATGGGTTTGTTAACACAATAGGCTGTTGCTGAGCCAATAAATTTTGGGCCTCCATAAGATGAGGGCACTGGTGAGTGGGGTGGTCTTATGTGCATAGGTTACATGGATACTTGGACTTCCTCTTTTTAGTGTTGGCCCCGCCAGCATTATCGGTAGGTTTATTATCTCCCTTACCCTTCTTTCATTTTTTCTTCTTACCTTCAGGATGTTGGGTGGGATTCGGGTTGGTTGATTTCACATTGTGTACATCCGATGTTTGGGTAGGGGGAACAGTCGGACCAGTGGTTGGACTGGCCGCTTTCTTCTGTATTGACAATTGCTGCAATTGTTTTGACAACTGATCAACGGGATTCATTTGTGATTAACCAACAATACCATTGGCATGTGGTCCATCTCTCTGTCTGGTCTTGTCAAGTATTGATTGCAGTGCATATGGAAAAATTTAGTAAAGTAAACCAGACTGAGAGTAAATCGTCTCTAGCTGTTGAGCTCTCATTATTGCATATTCTTCGAAAAACACTCCTTACATTGCGACGTATTTGGATAACTGGGGTACCAAAGACTTAAGGAACCACTCAAGAAGGAATGTTGGTGGGACTGACACTTTTATCAAACTCTTCTGGCATCTCCATTCTCGGATGTGATTGGAGATATGGTCCGCCTTTGTCTTCTCAAAGTTGGCCAACAATTCAGTGTCGACATCGTATCTCACAGGTAATTAGAAATGGTTTAAGAAAGCCATTGCCAATTCATCGAAGGAAGAGTATCTCGAGCGGTCGAGCTCAATGTACCATTTCGCAGCACTCCCGATGAGAGTGTGTTGAAACAAACACAACTGGACGGAGTCGTCTTTCAACGAATTGGACAATCACCAAAGATGGAAGGTAGTCACATGATCGCCTGGATCTTCGTTAGGATTGGATTTGAACTTTGGGATGTCCGAAGGAAACTTGGTCAACATAGGAGACCAATGTGGATCATGATAGATGGGGTCATTCAATAACCTTGTCAAGTATGGCAAGTGCAGAGTTGACAGAAACGGTAGTTTGGGCTATTGATTATAACTAGGGAAAAAGGAGCCTGGAGTTTGGCTAGCACCAGGTTGCCAGGAAAAGTTAGGTTGTTGGCCAGGGTTCTGGAAATAACCATGGCCTTGACCAGCATATGGATTATGCACTTGTTGATATGTCATCGGCTGACTCCCGTAATAGGACGTGAAGGGCAAGGCTTGCGTAGCATTCCAAGGATTTTCGGAAGGGTTTCCCCCTATTGATCCATCGGGCATAGGTGTTGAGCCTTGCCCAGGGTTCCATTGACTATGGAAGGGGTTTCCCATGGTCGGCATCACTGACAAGGGAACTGATCCTTGCCATGGATTCCATGGTCCTTGTGAGGAAGGAATTCCTAAGTTTCCCCCTTGTGTAGGAATAGTACCATGTACAGGATGTTTTTGTCCATAACCGGGGTTTCCCCCGGTCGAGAAGGCAGCCGGTGAGAAAGCATTTTTACAAAATGCACCAAAAAAAGAGAATGGTGTCGAACCAATCGACATGTTATAAGAAGGAATTCCTTGACTATCTACTCCAAACGAACTGTGGCTTATGTTCGACCTGGCGAAGTACTGGTGAGCACTGCCGAGTGAAGGGGATGAAGGAGGTATATCACCCCCTCCGTAAGGGAAAGCGTTATAGGGATCTAAAGTTCCCCCCATAGATCCTTGCAGAGGAGCATTGGATCTCCCTGCCCTGAGACCTAAATTCTGTAGAGTGGAGTAGGGAAGTACAGGGCTTGTACTGAAGCCAGGCATCCTGTATGAGAATGAGGGCCTGTCGCACTCTGGGTAAATGGAGAATTGATTGCCACCATAGACAGAATCAGGCCATTGCCCAAGGTAGATGCAATCGAGACCATAGTGGCCCTTACTGACAACGGTTCGTTAGGAGGTTGAACACCCCCTATAGTGAAAATCGTAGAGGGAATATGAGTATTCCCTAAAGAAGTCACAACATTTTCTTCCATCGTTGCTTGTGACAATATCAGGTGCTCGTAAGGATAAACCTATACCATGATGGGCGTTGATAGATCAGTGTTCGGAGGTTCTTGCAGACCAAGAGCTTCCACTCCAAGGTTTGAAATGGTTGTTTCCTCCGGAATCAAATGTTCTTCTCTCGGAGATGAGTTAGGCATAGGTTCCTGTGACCCTGTCACCTCAAAAGACCCTTGTTGGTCTAGTTTTCACCTTAGTGGTGGCGAGCGGGGTTTGAGATCAACCCGTGGCATGCCCAAAAGCCTTCGCGACTAGCGAAGCTCCTGATCCTCCACTATGTGAGAAGATCAAAGACACACTAGGGATTTCTATAATCATTTAAAAACCAACACACACTAGAAAAAGTTCCTATGAGATAAGACAAGTAGTCACTAGCTAGTTGGAAGAATAGTTACACTAGACAGCACTAAATCAACTTACCAGTGCAAGTAAAAATCAAATATGGAAGAACCCTCCAGGTATACTCTACAAAGAATGGCCTAGTATACCCCTATAGTCACCTGTGTAAGTCACTAAAATAAATGCAACTAGGTTGCTATCGTGTGAACAATCACCAGGTGGGTAGAGTCGACAGTCCGGTGGACCGCAATGAGCAGGGTATCAAGCCTGAAACCTATGAAGGGTATCGAAAGAAAGTGTTCTGGAAGATGACTAAGGACCTCGAATGGATTCGAGACCCACGAAGCTCCGTGGAAAATGTGATCAACAAAAACCCAAGATAGGCCCTCTATATGTATTCCCCACTACATTTGGTCCAACTTTGGAGGGGTTATCTCCACTACCTTTCCACACGCAACCTCGTTTTAGTTCTTGTGTTAGAGGGGGGTCCCGGATAAATTTCACGATACTGGAATTTTTAGCACTCCCTAGCACAGACTCTTATGTTTTTTTTTGGTATCCTTGAAGAGTTTCCTCTCCAATCCTAAATCAAGGCTCTAGCCTACACTAGTTGATGGACCCTACAAACATAAAGTCTAGTTGATTTTAATTAATCGTTAATTTTTTGTGGCTTGTATTAAGTCAAAGGAAGTGGAAATGAAGCTAGTGATGTGTTTGGGAGACAAATAAGAAAACAAACAGAAAGATGGAAACAAAATTACTTCTTGTTGACAAATTCAGATTTCCACATTTAAACTCTTTCAACAACTTTTCAGACTACTTTTTTTCTAAGATATTTTAACAGAAAACTCAAAACAAGCTTTTACTCGTAACGAGCTACTTATTGTCCTAATTCAATCAGCCAAGAACTTACGAAAGCATTCTTTTTCCTGATTTTTAATGCAAACAACCAACTACTTAACCAAACAAAGAAAGTGAAATCTATATACATTTTTTATTATGCTTCCAAAAAAAGAAATTTTAAAATGTATTATGTTCTTCTTTTCAAAATAAAAAGGGGGAAAATAAAGACAAGAAAAAACCAATAAATAACCTCTAGCAGGGAGTCACTGACCAAACCCAAAAAGGCATATCATAACAGACTCACATTCTCATCCAAAAACCTAATAAAGAAAAACAAGAAATCTTTCGAAGAAAAAGAAAGCTACGCTGAAATCAAACCTAGGCTATAGACTTCTAGGATAGAGACCAGGGATAGATCAAGAAAACCCCTCAGAAGTGTGACTCCTGACAGGGAAGAGGATGACTGCCTCTTCTAAAAAATAAAAAAAAATCCTCAATAGGCACGCTACTGACACTTAAACAACAAGTGTATGTATGTGGGTTGTTCGAGGGCAGGGCATGTATGCACGCGTGTAGGCCCAATACAGGCTGTGTGCACCTTTGCAACTCCTCAAAAAATGAAAAACAAGCAGTCAAGCACAGGTAGGGAGTAATGGTATTGAAAACCAAAATCCCTTAAAGACACAAAAACTTACTTTTGTAAAGAAAATGCAAGGATAATTTTATAAATCAAAGTTAATTTGAGGTTATAACTAGGCTTACAAACTGTAACAATAGAGACTAGACCTAGATCAAGAAAACCCCTGAGAAGGATTACTTCTGATAGGGAAGGGGATGATTGCCTCTTCTTTAAAAAAAAAAAAAAACTGAACTCAGGCCCGCTACTGACCCTTCAACAACCAACATATGTACAAGGGTTGTCCAAAGGTAGGGAACGTATATACGCGTGCAAACCTTTTATAGGCTGCGTATACCTCTATAATTTCCTCAAAAAAGAAAAACAACAACCAAGCCAACAAGGCAGGGAGTACTGGTATGGAAGACCAGAATCCCTACAAACGCAGATTCCTGTAGAAACTTAGAAAAAAGGCCATCAAACCAATTTAAAACACCCAAAAAGTATTCCCCAAAACCCTAGAGATCTTCCCTAGTATGGTCGCCAATTTTTTTGTGGGTGGGAAAACCCCCTACAAACTAGCGCTAAGGGTTCTGTAATTCATGCAGAAATGACCAGCTAAAGTCTCTTACTTTTTACCATCATTCCAACATAGACCCCACATTCATACATAAACACAAGGGTAAAAGGATCCAGTTACTCTACCTTGACCTCCACGTTTGGTGTCGATCCTTTTGCGTTCAGTTGATCCTAGACTGCAAGTCTCCTCCGAAAACCAACCTGCATTCATAAATAGACAAACAAAGAACTCCAAACATGCATATCATAAATGAATTAGTGGGTTAGAGGTTCTAATAAAATATAATCAAAACTAAATATTAAACACCTCATATGGCGGGACGAGAAAAGTAATTCTTTTATTAACCTCACAAAATTAACTTACAATGGTGAGATCGGCCACTGCTCCTTGAATCTGGTCCTGGGCTCCTCTTGAACTGTGCACCAACCGCTTCCACCTGTGCTTCTTCCTTTCAGTTCTCACAAAATGGTTGCAAAAGATTGGGGCAAGGGGAATACAGAAAAGGGTAGAGTTTCTTTACTCTTATCTTCTCCCCCTAGAATGGGACCCCTACCTCTCCTTTTATAGGCTAAAAGAGGGTAGTTATCCGATTGAGTGACCAGCTATGGGTGGTCAAACAGTTTAGGAAATTACCCGAAAATCTGTATTCCATCTGAAAATTTCTATTTTTTGTGCTTTTGTGAGTATACGTGGGCTATAATGTGTCAACTAGAATATACACATGAGAAACAATGGTGCAGGATGCGTATGTCTTCAAAAGGATGGTTTTTTAGAAGAGTTGTTGAATGGTGGCTTGGAAAAAGTGGCAAGTGGGATGGCCTGATGAAAATTAGGGTTATAACAATCGACCACTAAGAAATGAGGCCTGTACACTCATCTGCCTACTCCTGACATGCCTTGGGAATCCATTCCCATGGACTACATGTCAGGCCTTTCGTCCACCAAGCAAGGAAATGACCATGTTTTTGTGGTTTTTGATACCTTTTCCAAGATGGAAATTATGGTCCTCTGCAAGGAGAATATCATAGTGGAGGCCACTACCAATATCTTCTTTGAATGAGTGTGGGTACACTTTGGGATCCCACAAACCATTCTCTCATATCAGAACATTTGGTTCCTCAACACATTCTAGTCAAGCTTCTGGTCACTTCTGGACACCAATCTCTCCAAGTCTAGTTCCTTCAACCCCTAGATGGATGGCCAGACTGAGGTTGTCAACCAGATGATCATGCACATCCTTCGCATGTACAATTCCAAGCACCCTCTCACCTGGGATGCGAGTCTTCCCTATGTTCAACACAACTACAACATATCCATCCATAGCTCAACTGTTGGTTATTGCTTCCCTTCGGGGGTTGTTTGAGTTATTGACCCAGGGTTCATGTCATTCGGGGTTCCAACAAAGCCTCTAAAACTATCAGCCTTCCTGGTAAACCAGAAGGCAACACAACGCCAGAAAGCATTGCGAAGTCTCACCCGAGATAGATTTAAATGGGTGGTTGTAAGACTTAGGTGTTTACAACATAGGATAGAGCATAGGATAGGGGTTTCTCGGATAGGTTCAGATACCATGAACCATAAGGGAGAGTACTTGTTCCTTGTATTTGCATATGAATATCCCACAAGTTAATTAAAGTTAACTAAAAGCAGATTCATAACCAAGTATTAACTCATCAATCAATTTTAACCATCAATTGATGAAAGAAAGAAGAACCATGCATACATTTAACAAATTACATGAGAGTTACCGTGGTTCACCCCCTCCTGGGCTATGTCCACAAAGATTTGGCTCTTGGCTCTTGTATTATGATAATTCTGCATTTTCGGTGCCTTGCACTTACAATTTTCCACAAAACTAGGTAAGATCTATGCAAGGCGAACTAGATCGCACCAGGCTCCATGGCCTGTGGTCTAATCCTCAGATCCACCTCTCATTGGGTATCCTTTGCTCAACAACTTACAAATCAGTTCGTAGTGCTCAAAACATTACAGAAAATCTCTCACAACTACTAACGAACAACCCTACATGATACTTTCGTATCTATATTTATACATTTCGGGCTCTTAAGCCTCTTTCAGAATATTACAAAAACCCTAACCCTTCTTATGTTAGGTCTTTCTCCCATACGTGTGTTGCTCCTCCTCCATCTATCGCTTTCCTTTGTGCACACTTTCTTGCATGCACGCATGCTTCTCTTCTGCCAGTTGTTACTTCAGTTTTCTGCATGCTTTCTTTCCCACGATTGTTCTTCTTTCCACTTGGCCCTGGTGCCAATAGGCCCCCAACACTGACATGTGACTCGTCCCAAGTCAATTGGTTTCTTTGTGCTTCCTCGATATCCTTGGTGATCATCTGGAACTGTTCCTGCAACTTTGCTTCTTTTGTCAGTGCCTACATGGTTTTCTCCTTGATGGTGTCGACTATCTAGGCTGCCACTTCCTCACTCATCAGTCCTGCGCATTCTAGTTGAGTCTGTGTTGTCTGGTTTCTAGATTTTTATAACTATGCAAGTACTTCTTCTACCCATTCCAAAAATGATTCTATTTGATCCTGACACTCTTGTTTCTGTGTTTGTGTAGTGATAATTTCTGCCTATATCTTCTTTATCTCTTACATTCCATTGACTCATTCTAGGATTGGTATGGTCTTCTGTCACTGCTTGAGTTCTTGGATCGTTGCATTAATCCTCTCCTCCTCCTTGTCCCAGTGTTGGACTTGTGGATTCTCTTCTAGCCTTGTCCAAAGTTGCGCTACTTTATCCAGCAAGTTGGCTGTCGTGATGACCTACTTTTCCAACTTCTACAACTGCATTGTTGCTTCCTACTTCCTTTGCTCCTTCACTGGTGGTGAAGTTGTCAGTCTAATCTGTCCGTGGAGAGTCTCAATCTCCTTTTTCTACTGATCAATTTCCTGCGCAATCTGGTTGATCTTCTCTATGGTTGGGAGTTCATTTCCTTGCACAGTAGTTGAAAGTTTCCCGAAAACTTCTTCCACTCTGCTTTCCATATCATTTCTACATTCTTTCTCCTCCTTGGATTCTGATTGAGCCTATGCGCAAACTATTTCCAGTGCTTCCCACTTCTTTGTTGCTTGTTGTAGCTCGACTAATTTTTTATGTGCTTGAGCCTGCATCTCGTGGTCGACACTCACTTGTAGTTTGTGTAATTCCTTCATCGATGCTAAGACCAATTGGATATGATCCAAATCCTTCAGTGGTGTCTATCCCACAATTTCATCCATTCGTAGCATGCTAGACTTTATGTAGACCATGGAATGTGCATGTGGTATTGGAAGAACTGGGTCATGTTCTTTTACCTCCACCCTTTCTTTGGCCTGTGCGGTCGATGTCTCTTTGACTCTACTGGTACTCATGATCTGGGCTTCCCCGAAATTTTTAAGGAGCTGTCCCATTTCTGTCCGTTTATTCTGCAGTTCATCCCGGTGGTGCGCGGCATGATCGAAATCTTCTGCGAGGCAATCTTGGACCATCCTAGCAATCATCTCTCCATCATCCTCTGTGATTGTGTAATTCGGTGGTGGTTGTTGTGCCTTCATTTTCTTGCACGCACCTGCGTCCTGTGTCACTGGTCTTTTAGCCCCCCCTGGTTCTTGTGTGATGGGGTTTGGTGCAGTTTCCTGTGCTCCCTCAATCGATTTCTTCTGTCCATTGGTCGGCTGGTTGGTTTCTATTCCTCCCTTTCGGGTCCTTGGATGATGTGAGTCGTTGTCTGCCTGAGTTGACTTGGGTTGGCCCGTTCTTCATCTCTTGGGTACTGGGATTTGTGGAGGTTGTGTCTCCGCCTGCGCAGCCCCTCCTTCTACTGTTTGTGTTGGTACTCCTCTGGGTATAGTTGGGATCCTCCATTCATCAGGCCATTCGCTGATGATCATGTCTATATCACCCTCAGTGACACAGTAGCGCATCTCTAGCCATTTTTTATCCAGGTCTTGCCTTGGTTGTATCCACATGGCTTGTTGGCTAGCCTAGAAATTAGCGATGTCCCTGTATCGTGCGACAACCTATGGTGTTATTATCCATGCTCGGTCAATGGCTTCCTGTATCTCCTGTAGGTATGATTTGAATACAATTTCATTCTCCTTCTTCTGCTTGGCTAGTGGCCTAGCCCTCAGAACACAATATCTTGCTCCCCCTGGCTATGGTGTGGTATCAAAGATGTTGTATTCTGGTTCTCGCCATCCCATGAAAACTATGAGAGTGATCAACCATTAGTAATGAAATTTTGTACCTGCATCCTGCGCATATTTGTAGTCTATTTGGAACAAGTTTTATAGGTATGGCGCCCAACTCATGAAGGTGCCTTCTACGCACTGAGCTGCCACAACAATGACTCCTACCGGTGCTTCGTCTTTGCGGCATTATCGTATCAGTTTGCAAGATAAGATCTTTGCGCCCAATTGTGTCACGACATTGTTGATCCATTTAATTATACTGCCTCTTGTTCCCCTGTCGGTGTCGTATTTCTTTTTCATCTCTTCTGCCAATGCTTTTTCCTTGGACTTATTGTTCAGGATCAGTGCGGGATCCATACCCTTGATGGGTAGGTCTGTTATTTGCATGATAAGTTCAACCGTTATGTGGAAGGGTTTGTCCAGCCATATATCCCCTCCATGCGTAAATTCTAACAGTTTTTTTATGCATGTCGTTGCATATTGGCCTCTACCAAAGTGTGGTATCTTCAACAACCCTAGAATTCTTGTTATGTTCAGTCTAGTGGCCCACTGGTGTGGTTGAGTGATGGATTCTCTGAGTTGGTTCATGACTATTTTATAAATAAAAACCTACGGTGCCAGCTTTGGATATTTTGTGTCATCTACTACATCATGGTCGGAAAACTTGAGCTTCTCGACGTGACCTAATAACCGTGGGTCCACCTGTACTCCCTGTGGTATGCGAGGTAGCACAATCTCTGCAACTGGTTTCTTTTGAGGTGAGCTTGGTATATGAATTCACTCCTCCTACTGTCGTGGTTGGTTTGAGGTTCCAACAACTTCCGGTTGTTCCTTCGCCATCCATTCTGCCCAAGCCGTGGTAATTTCCCCCGTAGGCTCGGCCAAAAAGGAATCTGGGATGGGTCCTTCTGGGGTGTCTGGTTGCACTGCTGCGTCCAGGTTCTGTGCGCTTCTAGTGGCTCCTACGGCTACTTCAGTGTTCATTTGTGGTATTTCCTAGTGGGTTTCTTCTTCCTTGTGTTGGGACCCATGCACCACTACTGGTGTATCCTGTTCCATGGCCTCTGTTTGTGGCTTCGGGGCCTCCTCATGTATGGGTGTAGACTCTACTGGAATTTCCTCTGGCGATGGGATTTCGTTAATATCGATGATTTTTGGGGGTTGTTGTTCACTTTCTTTCGGTGGTCCTTGCAACCTTGTCTAAGCCTTGGTTGATCTGGTTGTATGGCCTGGTTCTGTGAGCTTCGGTGGTGCCATAATGGTGTATGTCGAACGTTTGTGGGGTTTGAATGGCTTTGGTGCGTTCTTTGGTTTCAATTTGTTTTTTCTTGCTGCTATTTCTCGTTTCCTTTTCTTCATCTATGAATAGACTAACTACTGTTGTGATCATGTGTTGTATGGGCTTGTCATGAAGCTTGTTGAGGATGTTTTCCTCCCTCCTGTGATTAATGCACCATAACTGTAGGTTCAATGCATCTGCGACGGTTTCGTACTTGCCATTATGCCTTCTCTCTCGTCTCCAGTTGGCACATTTAATGTGGCATCCCCTTTGTCCTTGCCTTTCTTTAACTCTTCTTTTTGTTGTCCTGTCAGCCTTCTTTTGCCTGTATTTCCCGTGTGTTTCCTTTTTTGATATGGTCGTTATCTTTTCCCTTGTTGGCTTCGTGTTTCATATGCGACTTGTCCATCATGTTGTTGTTTTTTTTACTGCGCGGTGGGTGTTGGACTGTACTTATACAGTTTCATCTGACTCCCATTCACCATTCCTTTGAGGTCTATGCTTGCTATATCTCTTAACTGTGCATACAGTTTCAGCCGACTCCCATTCACCATTCCTTTTAGGTCTGTGCCCGTTAGATCTCTTAACTGTACATCTCCTCCATCCGTGATAGTTTTTACCTCGTATGGTCCTAGCCAATGCATTCTTAGCTTTCCTAGGTGTTGTAACACTTTACTATCGTAGATAAATACTAGATCTCCTTCCTTGAACATCTTCCTCTTGATGTGGTGGTCGTGCCAAGCTTTGTCTCTTTCTTTCTGTACTTGTTGATGGAATCCTTCCAAGATTCAGTCTTCCTCCATTGACAATAACTGATTCAGTCTTTCCTGTACCACACCTCATTCTTTCATTTGTGTAATGGCTGCTATACGTAGGCTGGGTATTAAAAATTCTAAGGGCATTATTGTTTCTTGACCATAGAATAGTTTGAATGGTGTGTGGCCAGTCAAATTTTTACATGTGTTTCTATACGCCCATAGTATTTCTAGTACCATGAGATCCCAATCGTCTCTGTTGATGTTGCATATCTTTGTCAAGGCATTTTCTAGGATTTTGTTGAAGGCTTCTACCGTGCCATTTGCCTGTGGATGATATGGTGTGCTTTTCTGGTGATGAACTTCAAACTCTTCCAGCATCGCTCAGATGGTGTTGTTTATGAATTGCATTCCTTGGTCGCTCATCAAAATTCTTGGGCACCCAAATCTAGTAATTACCTGTTCAAACAGAAAGTGTGTAGCTGTCTCTGCGCTGCAATCTTTTACTAGCAAGGTTTCCACCCATATTGTTAGGTATTCCGTTGCGGTGATAATGTATCTTTCCCCCATTCTTTTGGCTGGTGGGTTAATAGGTCCCACGAAGTCTATCACCCATTTGTCGAA
>SNQJ01S0048443.1:95331-107652 GCA_010110895.2 Picea sitchensis | reverse complement strand
TCATGTTTGGGTGCATCCATTGACTACAATCTCATATTTGGTTGTCATCTCTTTGTCTTATTCTACATTCCAACACACATCATCTCATTTTTTTTTGGTTAAATGCATTATATTGCTTGAGCATATCGTTTTGTTCTACAATGAACTTTCCTCTTTTTTTTTTCCAACAAATTTGTTGATCCCCTTATACTAATAGTGTATCCTAGATCTAGAGAATGTAGTAGATAGTATTTCTATGCCGAATTTCTCAACAAAATATTGGCTCACTTGCATGCATCCTTCCAAATGATAGGGGGTTGATGAAATAGGGTTCATTTAGAGTTGACCAACAAAACCCAAATGCGTTCGCATATCAATCCTCCGTTTAGGAATAAATACGGTCTCACCCAAGACTCCAAGATAATCAAAGAGACCATCTAGACTTGTGTCGAAAAAATATACTAGAAAGCCACACAAGATGGCACTCATAGAATTCCTTATAGTTCATTATGATATTAAGAACATAAAATATTACCATACTCATCCATTAATAGAAGCTTTATATTATTTCCATTCAAACAATGGCATACATGGACCAACAGACTCATAATTCATTAGGAATAGCGCCATGTGCTCTCATATATTCTATCAGTAATGCATTACAAGGCTCCATGCACTTTCTATCAAAATATACACATAAANAAATCCTGAACTTTCCAACGGTGCTTTCATATCTGCATTTGGAGCTCGGGAAGCAAGTCAAATTTTCCCTGCAAGATTAGGCATCTTTCCTTCAAAAATGTCGGTGCGTTTTTGAGTGCTAACATATAGTTTTCAATTCTGGCTTCTGTTTCGTCTCGCCGCTACATTCTTCTAGGATGTTTTGTAATATATTGACAGATGAAGGATCATTCAACATTTTGATGCATGATTGAAAAAAGTCTTTCATCATACTTACTTGTTCCTCGGGTTGTATTCAATTGGTATGGTCCATTGATGGTGTCATTTCGTATTCCGAAGATTCCATGCTCTGCTGTGTGGTCAGCACAATGTTCTCCTTTTGATATTCTTGTCGAGCTTCAGTAAAAATATCCTTCTCCTTATGCGCATCGAACTGTTTCTTTGGGTCTATGTTCTTCTTTATTCATTGGTTCTGCACTGGTTCCTGTCGAACTGCGTCATTCCCTGTTTTTTTTCCTCCACTAAACGTTCTAGTTATTTTGGTTCCTTTTTTCCTAGATTTTTCCAAGTAATGTCAGACAGTCCTCCATATTGTGGTCTGATGTGCGAAAATACATACAATTCACTAGTGGCAGTGGACAAACCCATGCATAATTTCCTAGTTGTTGGCAATTGTGA
This sequence comes from Picea sitchensis, assembly GCA_010110895.2. Lineage (NCBI taxonomy): Eukaryota > Viridiplantae > Streptophyta > Pinopsida > Pinales > Pinaceae > Picea > Picea sitchensis. The sequence goes on along the minus strand of SNQJ01S0048443.1, from coordinate 106,314 downwards.
CATGTGACAGGTCCTCTGTCGTGTTTGAAACCTCCTCTGGCTCATCCTGCTCCTCTATAAGTTACACAATCACCTCGTAGTGGGTTGTACTATAGTCCTTGGTTATACTATGCAGAATTGTACTAGGGCTGTGTTGGGTTGTACTATAGTTGCGCGTTATTGTAAGGTTGCGACACGGTATTATAATGTTATTGCGTCATGTTGTATGGTGTTGGGGCTTGATTGAACTATGGTGCTTCCTTCCCAGTGATCATTTCTTCTTGTACCTGGAATGTGTCTAATGTTCTTTCCTGCATCAGCTCCATAGTTCTGCAATGTTTGTCACCATGGCCTACTGACTTGCAAAAGGTGCAATATGAGGTCTTGGGGATTGTTTGGTATTTATACATCATCGTGCAATGGTAAGGGTCGTGACCCAGTTTATTACATATTTTGCACCATAATCCTCCCTATGGTAGTGGGTTTGGCATTCCTGTCGCCATATACTATGCGAATGTTGGGCATTCATTCTTATGGTGTCCTTCCGTCCTACAGGTAGTGCACCAAACTACTTCTCGTTTTTCCTTGTTCTTATTTTGGTTCAGCTGAAGTGTTAAGTTCTTTAGGTCCTCCTTCAGTTCTTCGATAGCCGGGTCCGTCTGCTGGTACTGATTCTCTTCCAATTGCAAGGCCTATGTCTGAAACTTCTATTGTCGTAACAGATATTTTAATTGTGGGAGTAGTGAATTGACAAATAGGTTCCGATGCTACATATTGGTCATAAGGTATTTTAACTTTCCTTTTAACTACTTGAATCTTTGATCAATCTCCCACACCGATTCTCCTGGTTTCTGTCTTATTTCAATCATCTCATTCATGTATTGATCCTCTAAGCTCAGCTTCTGGAACTCATTGATCAGTAGTCTCTTAATGCTGTCTAGTGTCCTTGTCGTTCCAGGAACATTGTTCGTGTCTAGACTCATGTACCAGTCTAGTGCGCAGTCCCTTAGCGTGATCGCTAGTTGCGTGAGTTTAGTGTGTTCATCAGTGATATACTTTGATTCCCAGATCTTTTCCCAAATGAATAGATGCTTCTCAGGGTCTTCTACTGCTTCTCCTCGAAAATCTGGTAATATGATAGTAGGGTCGTGTCCTTCCATTCCAAATATTGAGCTACTCCCTCCTCTACGCGGTGTAGATAGTTGACTAAGGTTGCCTGAACTGGCTCCTTCAGTTGTTTCCCTTTGTGTCTATGTACTTTTTTATGTCAGACTTCCTTCAAACTTTGGTTGTCTAAATGGTGGGGTTCTTTTTGGTGTATTGGTCGCACATGGGTTTATGGGTTCCACACTGACATTAATATTGAAGGAATGGTTGTATTCTCCTCCTATTCTTGGGATTCTTGTTTTCCTCTAATATGCAGTGTGCAGGATTTCCTCAATCTGCTCCATAGCCCGAAGATCCTCTACCTCTTCCTCATCGCTGGCCAAGCCCTCCCTCTCGGATACGATTCTCTTCTTGGTATTCACCTTATATTGGTAGGGTTCTCCGCTACACGTCGTTCCTGATGATGCCAAGATCAACTTGAGTTGGTCGTCATCCATCAATATTGGGTCCAAGGGTTCCTCCTCCTTCTTCTCTGTACCCTTCCCTCCTTCCATTCCTCCTTTCTCTATCAGTGCTTCCCCCCTTCCCCCATATGTACAGAGAAGTCTAGCTGTCTGATTCCATTTTCATCACACCATTTTTATATAGCGGTATCTTGATAGAAGTATATAGTGATCGGATGTACCTTCCTCTAGGTCCTTGTAGGAAATTTTGCTCGGCTGCATTGTATGAATTTGTTGTGTCTATCACAAATTCTTTGATAAAACCTGCCAAAATACTATCAAGCCAAAAGTCGACTGTACGGGTGAATTTGTTGTTCGCCTGTTGCAACTGTTGGATCTGTATTGGAGTCCAATATAGCCATCGAATCCAGTTTGTCACGTGGGTATCCTTTAAACTTAAGATCCACTCCTGTAGTATATGCGGAAAATCACAGAAAAAAGCTTTTTGTAGATCCATAAATACGTATTTATCCAGGTATTTACACGGTGTGATCCTCGGGTTTCTATTGTCTTTTTGTGCAAAGTCTAGCTCCGTGGTTCTCAACCAACCCTCGATTTCTTCTCTCGTGGGGTTCCAAGGTCTCAACATCCCCTTCTAATGGTTCATTGCTCTTCCTTTGGTTCGTTATTCATTCCATCTCATTTACTCAGTCCTTTGTTGTTCCTCTTAACACGACAACATAACCATTTGTTGGTTATTGCTTCCATTTGGGGGTTGTCTGATTTATTGACCTAGGGTTCATGTCATTAGGGGTTCCAACAAAGCCTCAAAAACTATTGGCCCTCCTGGTAAACCAGAAGGAAACACAACGCCAAAAAGCGTGGCACAGTCTCACCCGAGATAGCTTTAAATGGGTGGTTGTAAGACTCAGGTGTTTACAGCTTAGGAAAGAGCATGGGATAGGGATTTCTCGGATAGGTTCAGATACTGTGAGACGTAAGGGAGAGTACTTGTTTCTTTGATTCTCATACGAATATCCCACAGGTTAATTAAAGTTAACTAAAAGCAGATTCATAACCAAGTATTAACTCATCAATCAAGTTTAACCATCAATTGGTGAAAGAAAGAATAATCATGCATACATTTAACACATTACATGAGAGTTACCATGGTTCACCCTCTATTGGGATACGTCTAGAAATATTTGGCTCTTGGCTCTTGTATTATGATAGATCTACATTTTCGATGCCTCGTGCTTACAATTCTCCACAAAACTAGGTAATAACTATGTGAGGTGAACTAGATCGCACCAGGCTCCATGGCCTGTGGTCTAATCCTCAGATCCACCTCTCCTTGGGTATTCTTTTCTCAACATCTTACAAATCAGTTCGTACCACTCAGAACATTATAGAAAATCGCTCACAACTACTAATGAACAACCCTACATGATACTTTTGTATCTATATTTATACATTTCAAGCTCTTCAGCCTCTTTCAGAATATTACAAAAACCCCTAACCCTTCTTATGTTAGTTATTTCTCCCATACACATGTTGCTCCTCCTCCAACTGTCGCTTTCCTTTGTGCATGCTTTCTTTCATGCACACGTGCTTCTCTTCTGCTAGTTGTTACTTCAGTTTTCCACAAACTTTCTTTCCCATGATCGTTCTTCTTTCCTCTTCGTCCTGGTGCCAACATCAACCAACCACATCCCATTTCAGTGCGGTTGATATTTCAACCATTGGGTCCCATGGATGTTGCACTACCCCTTGCGCGCACCTAGGCAGACTCATTAGATGCTCCAACTGAAGCTAACAAAGCCACCTAGTTCATTGAGTGGATCCAACACATCCACCAATAGGTTTATGCTATTTACTGAAGTCCAATACCAAGTACAAGAAGCACCATGATCAACATCGGTTGCCACACTAGGTTTAGGTGGGCAACAAAGTTTGGTTCCACTTGCAAAAAGAAGGCCTTATAGGGCCTCATCGGAAGATTCATCCACTCTATTATGGACCTTACACCATCACTAAGGATGTGGGTGACAAATATTTTGAGCTCAACCTCCCCTCCTTCCTTGGCTTGCACCCAATGTTCAATGTGGACCTCCTTTGGCCTTATTTTCCACCATTATTGGAGACCTCAGGGATAGAAGAACAATTGACACCAACAAATCTCAACCATGATTGAATGGAACAAGCCTACACTGATCATATCATGGACACATAGTTCAAGGGAACTCTCCAGCAAAGGATCCATCTTTATCGGGTTGTCAAAGAAGGGAAGCTCCTGCACCAAGGCAAGTGGCTCACCTAGGGCCAAATTTAGCAGAAATTTCCTCATCTGATGGGGGCACTCAACGTAATGGATATAATTGCTTCCTAAAGGAGGAGGATTGATCTAGGAGGATCTTGGTGGCCACCCACCTTTTGCAGTTGGCTCAAAGCAATTTTTTGACAACTCACTATTTTTAGAAGTCCCAACTTCCGGGTCCATTTTGAGGGCCTAAATGATGTTTTTTCATGATTAGGCACCTCAATGATAGCCTAAGAGTTTTATTGAGACCCCTAAATGAGTATCCTCGTCAATACCTTTCCAACGAGCTATCGTGCACCCTAAAAAAATATCGTATGCAGAAGTTACGACCCCATGAAGTTGATGTACTAACTTACCCCTACGGGGTGCATATGACTTTTGGCGCTTCATCTCCTAGGGTTAGGTTTTTGGATGTATAGGGTTTTTGAATTCATGTTTAATGTAAAAAAGGCCTTCAAAGCCTCATTGTACTCATATTCTTGCGAATAAGCATAGCCGTCACATCTCTTCTCACAAATAAGTTGTCACCATTCTGACAAGCTTGTTTTCAGTCTACATTTTACAATATTCAATATATTTCTTATTTAATAGAAGTCAAGTTTTACTATATCTCTGTTATTGTTCATTGTGTCTCTTTGTTAACATTATAAATTTTTGGTTTCATTTCGTTCCACTCATAAATCCGGATAAAGGTGCATTATCATTTGCTAAGTGAATGTCATTAATAAATATAATTTGTTATTTTCCAGTGGATGGTGCAAGCAATCAATGAGAAAAATATGTAATCATACATTCATATTTCACTAATTATGTAATCATAGTCGTATATGATGTATAGAGTTTTAGATTGTGTCCCTTCATTCTCACTTGGAAGGGATTGGTTCATTTACCTAGAGTTTCTAAATAAGGGATTCAGCCTTAGAGTACTCAATATTTATGCAATAATATGAACCAAGTCTTCTTTTATTTTTTTGTGATGATGAAGGGCATGTTTAAGTTTAGTTTCCTCATTTCTATATCCTGGTGGAATCTTGAAGGCACCGAGTCTATGCAATACCATTTGAGAAATATGACGATGTTGACATTGGAGTCAAAAGTCAGAAGGAAAAAATTGCTTATTTTTTCTTCGAAAAGACTCTCCCTTATTATTCCTTACATGTTTTCCTTCAGGATGTACTATTATTCATCAATTTCAGTTGAAATTCCTAGTTCTACTTAGGTCTGGACTCTGTATTTATACAATTTTTATACCTTCCTTTGGTAGGTTATATTGTAATTGGTTAGGAATCAAAGTATTTTGACTTTCAATTAGTTTCTTTAAAGTTTTTGTTTCTAATAAAGTTTTTACAATGTTATCTAAATATCTATATTAATTTGATTTTTTGAAATATTAAAAATTTCTTTTTAAATTTTTTAAAATTATTTTTTCTGAATTTTGATTGGTAGATATAGTTGATTAGACGATTTTTATGTGGTTTGATAACTATTTGTCAGATAATTAAAATTAATTTAAAAATATGATTTTTTTAAAAATATTCTATAAATCGACATACTAACATTACTATACTCTATACTCTATTATGTTTTAAATAATATAATTAATGTTTAGTTGATTAGTGTTGTACTTGCTACCAATCATTGCATATATCAAATCAAGGGTCAAGCTCAAATTGTTTTTGCGCTTGGTTAAATTGTTAGATGATTTGACATAAATAAAACTAAATTGTTTTTATTATTCCATATTACTTCTCTGAGGTTTTGAACGGGAATAATACTTCTCTAAGGTTTTGAATGAGAATAATACTTCTATGGGGTTTTCTTTTTTACCTTTCTTACCCAGAATAATCTCTGTAGTTTCTCTCAGTTTCTTGTTTCTCCATAACTTCTCTGCGGTTTTGGGAAATTATTTTTGGATTCTTCAACCTGCTAAGCAATTGGACATGCAAAATGATATTTTATTTATTTTTTATTTTATGTTTCATAAGTAAAAGTTTATTTGAGAGATAAAGTCAATCGAAAATAATTGAATGAGAATAATACTTCTCTTTGGTTTTTACCTTTTTTACCCAGAATAATCTATGTAGTTTCTCTCGGTTTCTCAAGAACTTCTCTGATGTCTCTTGGTTTCTCTAGAACTTCTCTGCGGTTTTCAGAAATCATTTTTGGCTTCTTCAACCTGCTGAGCAATTGGACATGTGAAATGATGCGAGTCACGTTTTACTTTCATTCAATTTTAATTTAAAATATATTTATAATCTATTAACGTAAATAGATTTAAATATATTTTATTTATTTTTTATTTTAAGTTTTATAAGTAAAAGTTGATTTGAGAGATAAAATCAATCCAAAACAATAATTTTTACATTTTTTTTCTTTTCTTTTCAATATGAGCACTCGACCACCTATTCCAAAAACTCATCCTAACACGCGGAGGCCCCCCAAAATCACCCTAGAGATCCTTTACGATTATATGGAATCAATAGAAAAAAGGAGAGAAGAGAGAGATGTCAAAATCCAAGTAGAGTTAGAAACATTAGAGAAAATGAGTGAAGAAAGAGACTTAAACCTCCAAATATATCTAGAGGCAATGATTGATAAAAAAATTAAAGATACCATTCAAACTCAAATAGAGTATAGATTCTTAGGGATCAAGAGTGAATGAAAGATAGGATTCAAGAAATGGAAAAACATAAAAAATCAACCCATGAAGGAGGAGTTGAATAAAATCACAACTTGAGAGATAGGATTAAAGAGCTAGAAGAAAAACTAAACAACAATTTGACCCTCAGTAATATGGAAAACAAATTGGATATCAAACCCATCAAAGAGGAAATGAATAAGATAATTGAACTGGACCATGAGCATAACAAAAGATCCTTGAACCTCTTAATTTTTGGAATAAAAGAACAACAAGAGGAGGATACACTAGCAATAGTAAAACAAAAATTAAATAATAAATCACAAATTGATACAACTTACCTCATAGAAGTAATGAATCTAGGAAAAATAATTGATCACAAAGATAGGTTGATATGTGTCAAAGTTAGTTGTAATGACCACAAATATAGCATACTTAGTAAATATCCAAGCTTAAAAGGGTCAAGAATATTTATAAATGAAGACCTCATTCCCAAAGACCAAGTTGAATTAAGGAAGGAAATTCAAAAGTGAAAGAAGCCAGGAAAGAAGGAAAATGGGTAATAATTAGAAATTGAACAACTATTGTTAGGGATAAAGACCAGAAGGATAATAATAAATAGGAATTTGGGACACTCTGGATCCTTTTTTGGAACTGTTGTGGCTTTCCATGGAGCAAAGGTCCTATGATAAGTTGGATCGCAAGTGATATTGATATTATCTATCTAGTTGAAACTTGGGAGCATGAGGAATCTAAGGTCCCTAACATAGAAGGATTTGTCTTGTGGTCAACATGGAACAAAAAATCCCACCATAGAGGGATAGGAGGCATATCTTGTTATATTATAAAGACAATTTCTCCTCACATTCAACTTCATAATATTGACCTTCTCAATCAATACATTTGGATAGAAATTTCAGACACCAATGCTAAGAATATGTATATAGAAATTTTCTATTTTGCACCTATTAATTGTACTTTTTATAAGAAAAAAAATCTAGATAACAATTGTCCCTATAATAATTTAGAACAAGATATTTTTAGTTAGAAAAATGAAGGTAATATCCTCCTTCTATGAGAGTTTAATTCTAGGACTGCAACTAAACACGCTACTCTTTTAAGTAATTATTCCAACCATAATCCTTTATGGCTAGACGAGGACCTTGTTTTATCTAATACCTATAAAAGAATCTCTGAAGACCTAATTGATAATTTTTTTGGTACTAAGTTGGTCAATCTCTGCAATTCTCAAGACCTAATAATTTTCAATGGAGTAATGAAGTGGCCAAAATCCATCCGACTGACTTGTATTCATGGGCTAGGTAGTAGTGTTGTAGATTATGTGATATATGATATCCCTGTTTCCAACCAAATAATAACTTTTTACCTTTTAAATGACCATGATCCCGACTCTAATCATAAACCTTTAACCCTAACTTTAAACTTTTCCATGCATAGGAGCGCCATTGAAGAGAATTTTGATAATCAAAGGAATTTGTGCTTTGATAAAAGTAAAGTTGACATTTTCTTAAAGGATTTAAATAGTAAATTAAGTCTCTTAACTTATAAGGACAACATTGAACAACTCTATCATAATTTTACAACTACCCTTTCCACTTCTATTAACAAGTTCTCTTTCGAGGTGTTTTATAAGAAGAATAATAGAATGAACAACCCTTGGTATGATAAAGAATGTAAAATTTCTAGGAAAGCCATTAGGGATTCTTCTAATGAGTCACTAAAACTCGATAAGATCAATACATACAAAGCCCTAATTAAAAGGAAAAAAATGTACTATATCAATAAAATTCAAGAGCAACTTTCACAACTATATAAGCTCGATCCAAAAAAGTTCTGGATCCAAATTCTAAAATGCAATACTAAATAAAATAATAGGATTTTGTTAAGGGATTTAAATTCCCACCTTAAAAGTCTTTACGAGTTCCCCAATTCCATGGACACCATTCCTATTGTCCCTACAAAGGAAGAAGTTTTTTCTTTGGATGACATAGAGTTTGGGGTCAAGCATCTTTCAAATGGAAAAGCTAAGGACATTGAAGGCTACCAAGATGAAATTTTTAAAATCGGAGGGCCAATCCTTATCCCTCACATACACAAGCTCTTCAAATTAGTAGTCAAGTAAGGCTTCCCTAAACCCTGGACACAAAGCCTCATTGTTCCTATTTTTTAAAATGTGGATAGAAACATTCCCTCTAATTGTAGGACCATTATGAATAGCTTGATTTTAGCCATGCTTTATGGAATTATTTTGGAAAAGAAGATTAGCCTTTGGATAGAAAGTCATGGTAAAAGAGATAAATGCCATGCCGAGTTTAAGAGATATCATTCAACTCTGGATCATCTTGTTACCTTTAGGATCACTGCAGAGGAGTTCTGCAATACTAAAATCAATATTTTTTGTTGTTTTGCCGACTTTAGAAAAGCTTTTGACATGGTTCCTAGGAAAAAACCTTCATAATAGGTTGGAAGAGATAAAAGTGCCTCTCGAGTTGAGGTCTGCTGCAATAAGGATGTATGAGAGCTTTATTGCTAAGTTTAAAAACACTTAGGGCTGGTCCAAAGAGATTAACTCCAATATCAGAGTCAAACAAGGTTGTCCCTTGTCCCCTACCCTATTTGGCATATACATTGACAAATTATAAGATTGCTTGAAAAACGTAGGTTGTGTCGGCCCTACTGTCACTAGTATAGTCATCAATATTCTTCTTTGTGCCGATGATATCGTTCTTATGGAAAGGAGTCCCCATGATCTTGGAAACCTACTAATAATTCTCAAGGATATTTGCTCCAATATGGGTATGATTGTTAATACTGATAAAAATAAGGTCATGATTATTAAATCCAATAAGATCCCTTATGATACCTTCGTATATGACAACATCAACTTGGAGGAAGTGACTTCATACAGATATCTTGGAATTGATATTCACCATAAGATCAATTGGAATTATAGCATTGAGAAAAAGATTATTAGGGGATGGAAATCTTATTATGGGTTTGAAAATAATTGTAAATAAATTGATATTTGGAGTTAGGATAAGAATAATCTCCTCTTTGAGACTCTTTTTACACCTGTTATTATTTATGGATGTCAAGTATGGGGTTGTAGTATCTCTCCTGAATCTTGGAGAAAGATAGAGAAAATACAAAAAAAATTGTAACATATAATCTCAAAATTAAAGGAAATACCCCCTATCCATCCTCCTCTTATAAACAAGCCTCTCCCCCATTGAGAGCATGGCTATGAATAGATACCTAATGTATAAGAACAAGTTAAACAACATGAAATGAAAGAGGCTTCCTAAAATTGCTTCAAAATCGAGTCATAACCACCATCGACTCAAGCGAGGATGACATAAAGATGTCCGGTCTTGGCTAAACTATTAGGGAATCATGGAAGACACCATTTTGTAGAATAAAGATAGTATTGAAAAAAATGTCAAATCAAAATTTAAGGAGAAAATGTGGTGTGATAAAGAGTTAGAGGAAAAAAAAATTAAGGTATTATAAGAATGTAATCAACCCTAATCTAGAAGATCAAAATTATCTATCTGTTTTTCCAAGTCTAAAGAAAAAAAAAAGCATTGCTAATATAAGAACAAATTCTCATGAGCTCCATAGTGAAACTTGGCGTTGGTCAGTTCCTAAAACACCATGAGATGAAAGAATGTGTCACCTTTGTGACACTAAGAAGGTTGAAGATGAAAAACACTTTCTCTTAGATTTTCCAGCCTATACCCATATTAGATCTCATTTTCAAAATATTTTTCACACTACCAACCTTCCTAACCTCTTAACTCAGGAAAAGTACGGTGATCTTGGAAAACTTCACTTAATGCTTTTCTAGCACAGAAACAAAATTCTAAAGAGTCACAAGTAATCATTTTCCCTCATAAGGTTTGATAGACCAATTTGGTCTTAGTGGATGTTCATCATCATCATCATCATCATCAAATGTGTGTGGTACGAACATACACATCATTGCACAAAAAAACGGGTGTCAATCATAAGTCATTTAATATATCATTGCTTCTTTTTTAATGTGGAGATAAAACTATTTTGAAAATGTCAAATTTGAAAAAAATCACTTTTGAAAACCAGTGGATTTTAAAGATATTGATTTTTTTAATATTAATTATTATTATTTGCATATTATTTTTACAACAATAAAATTATTATTTTGTGTTTTATATTGTATATCTATAATTTTCAAGATATTATTATTATTATTTATACATTATTTATATAACCACAAAATTATTACAACAATAAAATTATTGTTTTTTGTTTTATATTGTATATCTATAATTTTCAATATATTATTATTATTATTTATACATTTTTTTTTTGTTTGTTAATTTGTACGGGACCTGTTGGCTACGCGATTAACCTGTGGCTTGAGAAATCGAGACTCAGGGGCATCTAAGCCGTCAAAATCACCCGGGGATCGCACCTGTTGGCTACGCGATTAACCT
>SNQJ01S0048443.1:38068-67210 GCA_010110895.2 Picea sitchensis | reverse complement strand
TCTACACTTGCCAATTTGATTTTTAAATGAAAAGGGAAAGAGGGAAATTTAAAAGAATTAGGAAACTAGGAAAAAGTGGGCAACATAAAAAGAAAGGGGAAACACAAGGAAAAAATAGAAAGACTAACTTAGTAAGGTATATAGCATTTAAGAACTTTCTATATTAAAATCAACTAGTAAATTAGTAAGGGGGTAAGTCATTAAAATGTGTAAGGGAATATGGGGACACCTAGGAACGATTCTAGGAATGATTTTAGGTGGGTGAGGGAAATATGAGTAATTAATTAATTAATGAAATAAATTTATAGTGCAATGAAGGGGATGGGTGACACATGTACGGGGAGGATTTTTATGAATTAAATTATTGAACGATAAATTAAATGGGATTTTGGGAAAGTAAAGGACATAGAAACTCTATATAAATGAGGGAGGAGAAGGATGATGGAGCTCTTCTTGATGTGTAATGTTACACTGCAGAAATTTAGACTTGACTGAGTTAGTTAGTGGGAGTTGGCATACCCAGCTTGGTGAGGAGGGGTAGCTCGGCATTGTGAGGCGAGATGGGAGCTAGCTATTCTTTGGTTTAGTGTGCATGGTCCCTTTGCAGCTCGGGGGGCTAAGGGGCAAGAAGATTACCCCTAGTGTTGGCTGGGAGGTATCAGTGAAGTCTCATCGATTGGGAAGCGAGAGTTGCACAAAGAACATGGGACAACGACTTAGAGCGGGCAACTTGGGCTATGGTACACTTCCTTTATTTCTGCATGGTATATTATTATTATAATTTACGCTTTTATTTCTGTACTTTTACTTGGGTAAATAAAATGTTGACTTAGCATTTCAACCGAGAACTTAATTTTCCCCTTAAGCCTTAAGCTCATTGTTGAATTGACTCCCTTGGATTTCGGTCCCTGAATGTTGTGACTGTCCGACTGGTTTTATCGATTATGTGTGATGGGTTGTGCTTTAATTTGTCCTCATCCCTAGTTCGTCATTCCATGCCTGACCAATCAGCCAGGAGCCAAATCGACGGTCGTCACTTCAGTGCACAACGACCTATAGATTCTAATGCCCTTCTTTTCTGTGCATGGATGATGAGAGAAGTATGTGTTGGTCCCACTATCTACCCCTATTGGTTGTCCCTAGTTGAGTGTCTGTGGTGCACCTTGCTGCATTGATTACCTCTGTGGTGGTTTTTCTTCCCGCAACGAACTGCTTATGATCCTCTGCGTTGATCCCTGCATTTAATACCCTTCATGGAAACTATTTAAGGCTGAGCTTATAATGCTTCTCCTAGCGATTCATTGTGTGTTTTTTTCCTTAATTCTGGTCTTCCATTACTCTATGATTTTACTTTATGTTTCCTATGATTCAATGGCATTTACTCTCTGCATTTTTCTTGTGTTAAACCTCTGCTCTTCTTGACTGTTGACGACATTCACCCATGCGATTTAACCCACTGCTATTAACTTGAACCACAAATTTACTACCCAATATGATTTTAATGTTTAGAGAATATTTATTCATTTAGAAATGGATGTTGGTATTCAGTTACGATTGAATTATTGCAATGCAATTTCTGAAGGCATTTCCATTGTCAGATCTCTTTGCTCTGTGTTTTCATTATTGATGCGTGTCCATTGTTGATTTTATTGCACTGTGTTTTTCCGCCACTAGTTAAGACTGTGATTTTCCATTGTCAGACTACAATCATTTCTTGATTAAGACTACATTTTGTTTTTGTTTGCCTAGCGATTTAGCCACCTCTCAGGACTGCATTTCATTTTTATTTTTTGGCCAATTTTTCTCCTTAGCTTGGCATGACAGCAATTTACCACTTTAATGATTTGGTCTACAAATGTAATCCCTCAACGTTTTCCTTAATGCATTGGTCTTCACATGTAATCCCTCAGAGTTTTCGTTTATGCTTGATGGTGAAAGTAATCCCTCAATGTTTTCTTTTATGCATGGATGGCGAATGTAATTCCTCAACAATTAATTTATATTTGAAGGCGAATGTAATCCCTTAGAGAATTACCTGACTCTTGAATGAAATATGCATTTTCATGCTATGTATAACCACGTTGTAATTCGGTTGAGTTATTAATTGATTTAAAAAATTACCCAGCCAATCGTTTTTTCTAATGCTATTTAAAACCGAAATTCACACAGCCCTTCATTTCTGAAATACTAAGTGAATTAGAATATTAACCAGCAATCCATTTTTTTGCTAATGTTGATTAGAATTTCTCTTTACACAATGACCCACTTCTGAACTATTGAGTGAGTTATCTATTCACACAGCCATCTGATTTTGATACTGTGATTGAGTTAGCAATGTGTAATATTAATGTATGCTAGAAATTCGCTTGGTAAAATTTTTGTATGCTCGATATTTCCATCCATAATGTATGATGGAAAATAGCTCGGCAATACATTTTTAGTCTTCAATTTTGGACCGCCCAAACATAGACAAAATCTCCACTTTAAAATCTAGAATGCCGCTCAACAATGGACTCGTTTATTTACGCTTAGTCTTGCACGCCAGGCACCATTGTTAGGCTGCGTTTCCATCCACCGTCATGCACACAATAAATTATTCCACATTTAATTGCCCATCTTGTGGTAACCAATTGATTGCTCCGAGCCACTTAATGCTAATTAATATTAATTAAATCATAGTGTGTTTATCTAATAGAATAGAGAACAACCCCAAATGGCATTATTAGACAATGTATTAAATATAATTATTGCTAATATTGTTAGAGAGCCTGCTACATATTAATATTTGTTAATGGTGTATATCAATAGTGTTAGAATTTGTTATTCTTAATACTATTATATAATGTTAAATTGATTAATCTAGATTTGTGAATTTACGTAGCAGGTCGATTATTTTCAGCAGCTACCATAGATCAATAGCTCACTTAATTTAGTGGACAATGGATATTTGTTAATCAACACATCTCGATGTTGTTAAGTACCTAATCTAGTTTACCTCTTGATAATCCTTATGTCCTTAGTAGCTTGTTAATAGATTGCTCCTTCGCACTTAGACGTCTTGTTTAACATATTATGGTGTTAGGTTGTCAGGGAAGTCGCGTAAGAATTACACATTTTCTTTTGAGTGGTCGTCATCTTGCATCTAGTCAACCTATTGTCGGGGGTGTGGGTGTAGTATTCTTGTCATTTGTTAGGCTCCCAGTCATGGATTTTTCTTGAGTCCTTTGTCCAAGATAGGTTATGTTACACCAGATTTATCGTCGCACCTATCACCTCGGGACGACATGAGTCCGGATGAGGGGATCATGGTGCGCCATATTGGATAGAGGCAAATGATATCATGGTCGGAGTCTATGCTTCCCAGGTGAGTGTTGTTGATCATCGTAAGTGGTTGTTAGCGATTGAGTTGTAACGCCTTCAGGCATTTGGCTTGCGCGCCTTGAGGTTCTAGTCATTGGTCGTCAAGGTCGATGTGTTGGGAGGGGTCGGTTTTCCCTTTGCTTGAAGGCGTGGTTTTGGTTGCGTTGGGTGGGTAGTCGTTTCTCCTTGTTGTTCTACGTAGGTTTCTCCCACTTGCTCTAGTGCCATTGCAGGGAGTCATAGTTGTCTGTTGCCCGAACTGTGTGCTTGCATTCTTCGTTAGTCATGTGGTTCAACTGTTGTCGTCTTAGCCTTACTGCCTAAAAAAAAAATTGAAGTTCTACTTCACTCGTAGTCCTACCGATGGGGTCGTTACATATGGTATCAGAGCGGGTTCAACCCGTGACTTGGGAACACTATAGCTTCGTTGATATGATATTTGATTATAATGTTGCTAATTAAATTGACTTGTATTCGTGCACAATAATCATGGTTAAAGAACGTCGTGGAGGGAGACAATAGGGTGCTAGGGGAGGAGGAACAACTCCTCTAGTAACATCCATGCCTAAGGGGTCTAACCCCAAGGGAGCTGAACAGGTTGTCGGACAGGAGAAAATAGCAGTGGGTAATGTGGTTCGCCTGATGAGGTCTTTTTAGTGGATGTCTGAGGCAGTGATCAGTCGTTTGGACAGAGGGGAGGCCAGGGCACCGACACCCCCTGAGGGTCCACCCCACGCTCCGGTTGGTACTAGTAGCATTCACCACGAACTCGAGAAGCTCAAATTTCTTGAGTTATTTGGTGCCCCGGATGGCGCAGCCATCGAGGCATGGTTGGAGAATATGGAAATGTGCTTTGCACTTTGTGACTATACCTCCAACATGAAGGTCCACATGATGATATTTCAACTGAAGGGGAGTGATCTTCTATGGTGGAAGACGATCCTGTCATAGTTGAATGTGGCCATCGAAGACGTGTCATGGGAATTGTTCGAGGAACGGTTTTGAGAGAGGTAACTATCAGAGGAATTCATTGAGCGTTAGCTCAACGAGTTCAACGCCTTACGACAGGGTAGTCATATAGTGCCCGAGTATAGCTCAACGAATTGAACGCCTTAATGGCTGTGGTAGTCATATAGTGCCCGCATGAGGACTATTCTTATGGAGTTGTTTCAGATAGATCTCGTGATTCTACTAACACTGAAACTTAAGGTCAATAGGTTCGCACTAACCTAATGTGGCATACATGCAAGGTTAGATTCTCATGCCTCAAACTCCTGTAATGATGCCATTTAGAAGGCCCTGTAGGAGGATCTTGTTAGCGGGGTCGTAGTAGACTCTAGCGAGATCTGTGGCATGTGTCATTTGGTGTGAAACAACATCGCATACCCCAGGCATATATAGGATATCGTGGTCGCATGATCCAATTTCACTACACCTCGGCAACCAGTGCCTCAGTAGAAGAATCATTAACAAGGACTACTGCATCGACAATATCGTCGACCGCAACCACAACAGTTTAGGCATGTTTCAAAGATAACAGTCCAGGGTTCCAGTTTGATGGGCCATTAGCTTCTACTTCAGAGACCAGGGAGTAATGGACTGAAGAAGGAGTGTTGGACATGTGGGGAGCCACACTACCAACACGATTAACCGATGGAGAGGACTAGAGAGTTTGAATCACCAACCCACTATGTGAGTTTTGGGCAAGGCCCATCGTATTCTTGCAACAGTGAATAACCACCAACAGAGCACCATTCAACTGGGTAAGCTTGAGACATCGTGCACTTTCAATGGTAATTGCACTTTAGTATTTTTATAGATCCTAGTGCTACCGAGATTTTCTATCGTGCAATGATAAAATGGATTAAGGTGCTACCATCAGATGAGTTTAGCTTCTAGAGATGTCTTCTGACAAAAAAGCCGGAGGAAGTTTATGGGTTGTACCCTTAACCAAGGAGAGTTTGTCACTGTATTAACGTAGGTCACCAAGATCTTAGGATCTTATGATGTCGTGGATTGGTATGGACTGTTGGAATCGCATGATGAGTACAGACTTAACTATAAGATGAAACAATTGAGTTTGGTTGATGACAAGGGACAGATACATGTGATTGTAGGTGGACTAACTGTGGAGTTCTCCTGAGGTTCATCTCTTCCTGCAGCCATGAAAGAGTAGGTGAAAGGATGTAAGCTTTTATAACTTGCATTAAACAAGAAGGAGTAGCGAATGTCTATAACACCTTCCTCATGGTGAGAGAGAGTTTGTGGACATATTCCAAGAGGAGTTACCCGGGATGCCACCAGAGGGGTAATTGGAGCTACTATAGACCTAAAATCGAGGACTGAACCGGAGCCAGAACGCTTCATTTGGACAAGGCTCCACCCCAGAGTTACAGGAGTTGAGAAATAAACCGAAGAGTTGTTGGGCCTGGGACTAATACATCCAAGTGTCACCATGGGGTGCCTCAGCATTCTTCATAAGAAAGAAGGATGGTTCATGGAGGTTATGCATTGACCAGCTAGCTGCAATGATCAAGAATCGGCATATGTTTCCAAGGATTGATGATTTGTCTGATCATAAGCAAGGAATGGTGCAATAGTGTTCTCAAAGATCGATTTATGATCGTGGTATCACCAGTTATGCATCAAGGAGGATGACATCCCAAGACCGCTTCTTTAAGATGAGGTTTGGGCACAAGTTTACTTGCTCTAATCTCTTTGACCAACAAAGCTATAGGGTATTTATGAGTTTTGATGAATAGGGTGTTCCATGAGAATTTGGACAAGTTCGTCCAAGTATTCATTGACAATATTTTGATTTGCTCTCGTACAATGGAGGATCATGACGAGCACCTGGACTTGGTACTACAGTGTTTGCGGGAGCATAAATTGTATGGGAAGTGTATGTGGTGGTTTTTCTTCTCGCAACGAACCACTTATGATCCCCTCTCCTCAAGGCCATCCCTACATTTAAATAACTTCCTCCCAGTACCATTTAAGGCTGAGTTTATACTGCCTCCGACGCATTCATTGTGTGTTTTTTCCCACTTCATGGTCCATTGCCTGGATTTTACTCTACATTTCCTATGATTCAATGGCATTTAGTCTTTGCATTTTTCTTGTGTTAAATCTCTGCTCTTATTGAACATTGATGACATTTACCCATGCGATTTAACCCATTGCTATTAACTTGACCCATGAATTTACTACCCAATACGATTTTAATGTTTAGAGAATATTTATTCATTTAGAAACAGATGTTGGTATTAGGTTACAATTGAATTATTTCTCTATGATTTCTAAAGGCGTTTCCATTGTCGGATCTATTTGCTCTGCTTTTTCATTATTGATGTGTGTCCATTGTTGGTTTTATTGCACTTCGTTTTTCCACCACTAGTTAAGACTGTGATTCACCATTGTCAGACTGCAATCATTAATTGAGTAAGACTGCATTTCATTTCATTTTGTTTGCCTGGTGATTTTTCCACTTCTTAGGACTGCATTTCGTTTTTATTTTCAAGGAAATTTTTCTTCTTGTCTTGGCATGACAGTGATTTACCTCTTTAATTCTTTGGTCTGCATATGTAATCCCTCGACATTTTCCTTAATGCATTTTTTTTCACATGTAATCCCTCAGCGTTTTCTTTTATGCTTGATGGGAAATGTAATCCCTCAACGTTTTCTTTTATGCATTGATGCCGAATGTACTTCCTCAACAATTAATTTATATAGAGTGTAACTTCCTGAGAATTATCCTGCCTCAATGAAATCAGATTTTTCTCCTCTTGTGTTTTCAAGTTGTGTATAACCGGGTTGTAATTGGTTTAAGTTATTAATTGATTTAACAAATTACCCAACCAATCATTTTTTCTAATGTTGTTTAAAAACAAAATTCACACAACCTTCATTTCTGAAACACTAAGTGATTTAGCATATCACCCAACAATCCATTTTTTCTAATGTTGATTAGAATTTATATTTACACAACGACCCACTTTTGAACTATTGAGTGAGTTAGTTATTCACACAACCATCCGATTTTGATATTGTCATTGAGTTAGCGATTGGCAATATTAATGTATGTTGGATTTTCGCTTGGTAACATTTTCGTATGTTGGAAATTTCTAACTAGAATGTATGCTGGAAATTAGCTCGGCAATACATTTTTAGCCTTCAATGCTGGACCACCATAATGTAGACAAAATCTCCCCTTTAAAATCTAGAATTTCGCTCAACATTGGATTCCTTTATTTACGCTCAGCCTTGCATGCCAAGCAACACTGTTAGGCTACATTTCTATCCACCGTTATGCACACAGTAAAGTCTTCCACATTTAATTGCCCAGCTTGTGGTAACAAATTGATTGCTCAAAGACACTTAATGCTAATTAATATTAATTAAAGAACAACGTGTTTATCTACTAGAATAGAGAACATCCCCGAATGACATTATTAGATAATGTCTTAAATATAATTATTGCTAATATTGTTAGACATTGTGCTACATCTTAATATTTGTTAATGGTGTATATCAATAGTGTTAGAATTTGTTATTTTTAATACTGTTATATAATGTTAAATTGATTAATCTAGATTTGTGAATTTAGGCAGCAAGTCGATTATTTTCAGCAGCTAGTGTGGATTAGTAGCTCACTTAATTTAAAGGGCAATGGGTATTTTTTAATCAACGCATCTCGATGTTGTTAAGTACCTAATCTAGTTTACCTCTTGATAACCCTTATGACCTTAGTAGCTTTTTAATAGATCGTTCCTTCACACTTAGACATCTTGTTTAATGTGATTATGGTGTTGGATTGGACAAGTCACAAGGACAGCTGTACACATTTTGAGTGGTCGTCATCTCTAATCTAGTCAACTTGTTGTCAGTGTGGGTGTAGTCTTTTTGTCAGTTGTTAGGCTCCTAGTCATGGATTTGTCTTGAGTCCTTGGTCCAAGATAGGTTATGTTATGCCAGAGTTATCGTTGAACCTATCACCTCGACAACATGAGTCTGAGGGGATCATGGCACACCCTGGGAATAGCGGCGAATGATATCGGTTGGAGTCCGTAAGCCCCCGATGAGAGCATTGTTGAATCATGTTTTAAATAATTTTATTTGTAATGCCTCTAGGTATTTGGACGTCTTGAGGTTATGTGCATTGGTCGCTACACATTGTGTTGGGAAGGCTATTGTCCCTTCTGTAGGCGTGGTCTTGCCAGTTGGGAAGGTAGTCATTTCTCCTTGTTGTTCTATGAAGGTTTCACCCAGTTGATCTAGTGCTGCCAGCGTGGAGTCATAGTTGTATGTTTCAACTAATGGCTTACATTTGTCGTCAGCCAGTGGTTTAATCATGCCTTAGCCTTCATGCCTTAAAAGAAAATGAACTTTTGCTTCTCTTATAGTCCTAACAATTGGCCCCATAGAAGAGTGCCCACTTAAATGTTATTTCTCATCATGTATGCTATATCAGTGACACTAGGGACATTGGAATAACGACAAACAATAATGTCGGTCTTCAAACGTGTATGATATACTAGCGACGTTAGTGATGTCTCAACTGCGACGTTTATGATATGGCAACGACGCTATAGATGTTGGAAGACCGATGACCTATAGTTTTTGAAAAAATTAAAAACAAAAACAAAATGGTATCAAAGAGGTTTAGGGTAGGAATCTCATTGTTATCACAATCAATGAGGAATAGGATAACCATTACATAATGTCATCATCACTATGGAAAAAAAAAATTGCCCAATGACACAATGGGTAACATTTGGCTCCTACTTGGGGTCAATTGCTCTTCTTGGGAGCATTTGAGAACCCTAGAATCCTTCCTTACAAAAAAATCATCAATAGTACCCTTTCTACCATTGTGTTTGATCATTGCAACATTAATCATAACCATGCTTCACAAGTAAGATAAAAATAAAAGACAACCTCAGAGAAACCTAAACAACAACATGACTAGCAACATGACCAACAAGAAGAAACATAACTGGAAAGTATCCAACATATAGACTACATAAATAATATAGTCAATCTATTCAACAAATATAAGGAAGGTGCTCCAAAATCAAGGTAGGAAAATAATAATTATACCATTGGAATAGGCTAGAAAAGTGCCCACTTAAATGTAGTTTTTATGATTGGCCCCATAGAGGACAATTTGGATAATGAAAGGAAATGAATCTATAATTAAATATTCCTTGAACGTGCCTTTGTTCACTAAGTTTTAAACACTGGTATATTTACTCCTATAGAAATCTTTTTCATGCTCCAGGGCATCCAACTTGGATGTGAGATACACTTGATTTCCATAATCACGTTGATTGGAATGCATGTCATAATTAATATCTAGAGGACCTGTAGGTGAAACAATCATAAACCTGCTAGTTCTAATATTGTTTCATTGCCCCTTAATTGGGGCATTATATTAGTAATGTTATTTTATTTATCTACAGGCCACATCTATAATTATACCTCCTAGCTCCTATATATACCAAGGAGACATTTCTACTTCTAATCATCTTGTAATTTGGACATTTATGTGGGGTAAAGGAGGCTGCCCCCTCAAAGGCTTCTATTATCCTGAATTATCTCTTTTCAAGGCTGGAGTAATTCTTTCCAGGTTTTCTATGCTATATCGAGCATTTGGTTCTAACATATGGCATCGGAGCCCAAGGTCTTAGGGTTTTGCTGTTACAACTGAGACACCTTGGAATTTTGCTAAAAAAAATTTTCTACAACGCTTCAAGGAACGGATTGGAGTATATTTAGTAAATGGATCAAGGTAATAATGTTATTCAAAATTAAGCTCTTGAGACCTTATACTTTCAAGGATACAAATTCTATACAAGATAGGGTTCTATAATCATCCTAAATCCAATAATTTTGGAATTTTCACTATAAAAAACTTTTGTAATGTTTCAGACCCTAAAAGTCAGAGAGGCTATTTTACAAACTTAGTAAGGTATCCGTGGGAAAGCTTAGATTCAGTCATCTTAAATTTGTAGATACAATAATCGTAAGATAGTATCCGGAATTAGTCCATTGACTAGTCTCAAGAAGGTGTCCTGTAAAACAATCATAACGCCTTCCCAAAGTATCCAAATTGAGGGACTAGTTTCATTGGATCAGTGGGATGCCAGGTAGCATTGCTGGTAGAGTTTCAGATCTTTATATCAATTATTTTGTGTGGGGCACGCTATACAAGTGAGATCTCTTGAAAGGCCAAAAATCAACAAACTATGGGGAAGTTACCATAAATCCAATTTATGGTCACATCCAACTTTGATCAGACCCGTGGCATTGCAGAATAAATATCAGAACTACATAAAATAAATTTCATACCCAAAGGGTCAAACTTAGAGATAAAATGTAAGAAATATTGTCTAGAAGAACCACCTCAAAATCAAGGTTCAAAGTGATAATTTGGCCAAAATGCCACCAAAAGGGAACTTCTACACCAAATAAGCCTCTAGAAAATCCCACTTGGACTCTTTGATGAAGGTGAAGAAATGCTGTGAGGAACATAAGTGACCTACAAAGAACACATGGATTCAATGGGAATTCCATGTTGGATACTAAGACATGGTTTTAAAGGGGAGATCATGGAAGTATTGAAAATTTTGTAAATGGGTAGAAGACACTCGAAAGTGAAAAATGCATCCCATGAAATTCAAGGATGAGGACAAAAGGGAAGGGTGAATCAAGAATGGAGAAAATCCAACATTGGTTTGAAGACCAACCACATTCTAAGATTGATATGAGGTTTGATGGCAAGGACCCAATCACATGGATACTCGGGGATGGAGAAATTCTTTGATCTCCATAATGTGCCACATACACAAAAGGTATGAATTGCTTCTTTATATTTAGAACCTAATAAACTTGTATGGTATCATGGCTTTGTTCTTGCAAATCACTCATTACTTGGACAATTTTCATGGAAGAAATGATAGCACACTATGAGGATACAAGAGCAATAATTCTTTAGCCAATTGATAAATCAAGCAAAAGGGTCTGCCATCAAGCATACTGAGAACTTCCAAAGATTGAATATAAAGCGTAATCGATATTCCGAAGGAGCACTTTATTTATGTATTCATAGGAACTTGAAGATCACATTCAACATGAGGTTCGCCTTGGGAACCCAAATCATTGAGAAATGCATTTAAGGTGGCAAGAAATGTTGAAAGTAAAAAATATATGGCTATGGCTACTAGGGAAGGACCAATCCCAACATCTATAGGATTTAAAAATGCTCCCCTTCCTCTAAAACACCTCAACCTATACACCCCAAATAATTCATTGAGGAAAGAAAGAAAAAGGTTTATGCTTTAATTGTGATGCCTAGTACGCGAGAAGAGCTATATGCAGTGGGTGGGAGAGAGAAGAAATTATTCATAGATTGTGAAGAGGAAGAAGAACAAGAACAAGAACCATCTCAAGATGAAAACATAGAAGCAATTTTCTATGAAGACACCCCATGATATCACCGTGGTAATACTACGGAATTAACACCCTCAAACCCTCAAGATCAAGGATACATCAAAATGAAAAGGTAATAGTCCCAATTACCCCTCGCATTACTCATAATTTCATTCACTATAAATTAGCCAAAGATCCACATTTATATATCCAAAGGCCGAAGTTCCGTGTAAATAGGATTGCAAATGGAGGAACTATCAATTGTCGGGGAAAAGTAATAAGATCAATCTTACTATGGGGAATATGTAATGAATACACGATATCTATACCCATGGGTGGTAGATGTTGTAATTAGGAATCCATAATGGTTACAATCATTAGGAACAAGTATTTTAATTTTCAAGAAAAGTTTCAAATTTCATTGGAAGGAAAATAAATTGAGTTAAGAGGTATCATTGTGAAACCCAGTAAGGTGATAAGCTCTAACTACGGAAAAATCATTGAAAAAGGGGCACCAAGGAGTTATTGCAATAACTATGCTCACTAGATGTTCAAACATCTAATCCATCTATTCCCTCAAGATCTCCAAAGATCATTGATAAGCATTCCAAAGTATTTGAAGATATTCCCAAAGGTCTCTACCCAATTTGAAATCATGATCATGAAATTCACCTAATTCTAGGAGTGTTCCTCCTAACATCGTGTCATACACAAATAAATTCTACCTTAAGAGGAAATTGAGCGTGCATGGCTGGCTAGAAATTTTAGATGTTGGAATTATTAGACCCAGCCAAAGTTCTTACTGCACTGGTAATGGTATTTAAGAAAGATAGCTCATGGCTTATGTGTCCGGATTATAGAGAAGCCCACAAGATCACTATTAAAGATAAGTTTCCCATCCACGCCATTGATTAATTGTTAGATGAACCATGGAGAAATCTATTTCCACAAAATTGGATCTCATTCAGGGTATCATATCGTGAATGAAGGAAGAAGATATCCCAAAACAACATTTTGAACCTATGAAGGCCATTATGAATTTTTGTTATGCTCTTTGCCTTACAAATGCACCTTCCACATTCCAAGGGTTGATGAATTCCATTTTCAGGCCCTTCCTCTCAAAAATTTGTGTTAGTATTTTTTGATGATATACCAATTTATAGAAAGTCTTGGGAGGTGATCATGTCAACTGTTGGACAAGGTGCTACAACTACTAAAGGAGCAACAACTATACAAAACCATCCAAATGTTTCTTTTGGAGTAAAGGAGGTATTTGGTCAAGGTCATATCCCAAGGAAGGTGTCAAGGTAGACCCTATCAAAGATTAAGGCCATGATGGACTCACCAATTCCAAAAACATTGAAGAAAAATACAGGATTATTAGTATTCATAGGTTATTACCACTAGTTTGTCAAGAATTATGGTCAAATAGAAACACCTTTAATGACACCAACTAAGAAGCATGCATTTCTATGGACTCTAGAGGTAACTAAAGCTTTTAAACAACTTAAAGAGGTGATGTGTAAAGCTCCTTACCCACCTTAATTTCACAAACCTGGTCAGGAATGTGGATGCCTCTGAAATGGGAATTGGTAAGAACCTAATGCAAGAAGGAAGTCCCCTGAAAGCTCCACCACTTAAGGGAAAGGACTTATACAAACCCATTTAAGAGAAAGAAATGATGTAACACATGACAGATGAAGAAAATGGCATCCCAATTTAATAGGTGCACTGGTCAAACATCATGATAGTCTTAAATGCTTCTTTGAACAAAGACTATCTTCAAAAGAACACAAAAAAAACCAAGATATTGGCTATGATTTTGAAATCAGATATAAAAGGGGAAGAAAATGTTGTGGTAGATGCACTCTCAAGAAAGGATGAAGATGTTGAGGCCTTTCTCTGTATATCGCTGACCATCCAACGTAATTGGATAATAGAAGCAAGGGATGAATGGAAGAATATCGAAGAATTTTGGACTCTCATTCAAAGGTTGCGCAGGATTCCAAGAATGCACATTTACATGGAAAAAATGATTCACCATGAGCAAAGACTGCTTATATTTATGTAAGAACCTACAACTCAAAACAAAGCAGGTACCTATTGGAATTGCACACCTCTCCAAGAGAAGGGAGGGCACTCGAGATTTTAAAAAACCTACCTATAGAGTCAAGAAGGATTTTTTTTTTGGGATGGTCTTAAAACCTGACAAGTTCAAAGGTTTGTGGTAATGTTTGGTTTGCCAACAAAAAATAAGGTGGAAACAATTAAACCCTGTGTCTTTTACAATCCATTATCCATCCCAAGGAGCTTGGGAGGAGGTTTCCATGGATTTCATCATGGTTACCAAAGTCCTAAGGAAAGAGGTCATCATGTTGATTGTTGATACATCTAACCAAGTACACACACTTTTGTGCACTCTCTCTCATCCCTTCAAAGCTAGTATTGCCACCACATTCATGGAGATGATTCAAAAGCTACATGGCGTTTCAAAGAGATATTATTGTAAGTGACAGATCCCATCTTCACTGGACATTTTGGATGTAATTATCTCTTGTTTTGGGTACTCAATTGGATCATAGCTCATCCTATCATCCCTCAACTGATGGACAAAAACCGAGATAGTGAACAAAATGTCTAGAAGGCTACCTTTCGCTAAGCTTTGTCTCCTCAAGCTAAACAAACACAATGGTCTAAATGGCCGCCCCAAGCGTATCAATGTGGTGGTATAACACTTATTTTCATAATCAGCAACAAAAATGACACCATTTATGGAACTTTATGGATACCCACCCTCCTTCCATCACTTCTTCTAAAAGAAAAAATCTAAGGTTCAAGTAAATGGAAAGATCACATCAGAATCAACAACAAGTTCTCTCAATCTTAATGGACAACCCGACCATCGTGACAAAATTCAATGAAACAACAGGAAGATCAACATGAGTAGGAAGAAGTTTTTAAGTAGGGGATTGGTTTTTTTTTAGGACTACAACCATACAAACGTATTTCCCTCAAGTTTGAAGGATAATAAATTATCACCAAAAGTACCATGGTTCCTTTTATATGTTGCAAAAGATTGGTACTCATATGGCATACAAATTGAGTTGCCTCAGATCTTCACGAAAGTACACCTAGTTTTCCATGTTTCATGCTTAAAGAAGGTTATAGCACAAGATCCTCCAGCCTAAACTATATCTCCAAAGTCCAAGACGAGAAGGGAAAAATCATATTGGAGCCTCCAAAGCCATCACTCAGCCAAGAATTTTCCAATTGAGGAATAGATCCATTTCTGCATTCCTCTTGTAAATGGAGGGAAACTATTGGTCAAGATTCCACTTGCGAAGATGAGTCTTTATACAGAAGCATCCAGAGTTGGTAAAGCATCATGGACAACACTTGTCTCAAGGGAGGGGCATGTTAAGCCCTAATATTGGCTCATTACCCCTTAATCGGGGTATACATATTAGTAATGCTATTTTATTTATGCCTGCAAGTGCAGTGTGTTTCTCACAGCCCACCTCCTAGTCTCCTATATATGACCAAGGAGACATTTTCTACTTTTTAGTCATCTCTTGTAATTTCAACATTTAAGTGGGGTAAAGGAGCTGCCCCTCAAGAGGATTATTATCTAAAATTATCTCTTTTCATGCTGAGTTGAGTACTTTTTCTGAGGTTTTTCTATGCTATATTGATATTTGGTTCTTAACATAAACAGGTTGATCCATAATTATCTCTCAATCAAGGATATAATAATCAGATGGTCCAATGAATAACGATGCAATATCTCTCTCATTGATGTTTAAATTTCCTATTATCATAATCCTTTAACAATAAAAAGGAGTTTCCTTGCTTCATACCACAAAAATATTCACTAATGAAGCATTAACTAAATGTTTTTATCTCCAAGCTGCTTACTAGTCAATTTGTTGCTACAAGAATGTACCTTGGACTGTAACTGTCAATTTTAAGTCTAGCATGATTTAGACACAATCCTTACTCCCCTCACTATTTAGATCAAGTAAAACTCTCATTCCAAGACACAGAGAATATCATAATCATATCCATGTTCTTCATTACACTTTTTTGGGAAGTACCGTGTCCTTCTACTGTTATGCCTTGCTCATTTTTACATGTTGTCAAGAGTGTTTCCTACTTCATTTATTGTTGGATTGATTGGTGTATCATATTTTCACCTTTTATCATGTTAAAACACATCAAAAGAATCAATATCATCATTTCCTATATTTTGGGCTCATACATTAGGTATCATTTATGTTGTAAGTATATAAAGGCCCTTGAAATGAGGTCTAAGAACATAGTTAGCGCTAATTAGATGTATAAGTTAAACATGTCAATAATAACTCCATGTTCGAAAAGTGGACATGTAAGTGAGGGGATCCATACACCAAGCTCCAAACATGATTCTTTTTCATAATTGTTGAAATGGATAGATCTATATAAGTCATGTGTACATGGGGGGAGGGTGCTCAACAAAAGTGAAGGATCAACAATGTAAAGGTTCTATCCCAATTCGAAATGAACCCATAAGTGTTAGGGCATTCCTTTTTTGCAACCACCCAAGTCTCATAGGAAATAACATATTTCAATATGTTGTAAGGGTGATCATATCTGTTGTTCATATTGCTTTTACTAAGTCTGAAAAAAGGATACAGATGCTAGTGGTGCACTACTAAAGGATTCCAAAATGTTCTTACAGGACTACTGGAAGTGAAAGGATAGGATTTTGACATGACAAGAAACTGAATAATTTAAATAACCATATTGTTTCTTGCTGATAAGTTAACCAAAATGCATATACAGGTTTGAAATGAAAAAATGGAAAGTTTCTTAGCATGCATTTCTAGAAATGTACCTACATAACAAAGGTGAAGAAACAAACTTTATTTTGAAAGTGAAACTACAAAAAAATGTGAGGGATTTAAGAAGTGTGAGTGGGTGAGAACCAATGATAATGAGCTTGTGAATCCAAATTTTTGAAACTTAAATTAAACCAAAAAAAAATTAAACTCTTGTGATGACTCTCACATAAAAAATTGTCTTTCTTTCTCTTCCTCAAAGAGTCCCTCAAAATATACACACTAAAGAAAATAATACTTATACCATTAATCCTATCAACCTTCAACGTTGATTCATAAAAATATTTACATTATATGAAGTATTCTTCAAAGAAATATGTTCAATATTGAATGTCGATTATTCAACATCTTGCTGCAAAGTACAATTTTTTTTATCACAATGTATTTACAATATTCATGAAGCCTTTGCATGCTCTTGAGATTAGTGGTGAGAGTAATAGCCATTCCAATTTATGCCCTAGAAGTATATGCATGAACTAATGGTTCATCAATCCCTACATGAAGCTAAGCTTTCTTTCACTCATTATAAATGGACTCGTATATACCATTCCTAGATGCAAGGAGAGAACATGAAAAGTACTAAACATATTATGTATCTCAATAAGTTATCACATAGAAAACCCTGCATTAATAAATAATCTTATAAGCATTCATAAACATTAAACATAACTATAATTTGTGGATATATAAACTATGCCAAAAGGAGCAATCACACCTAATCTGATGAATTGTTCGACATAATTGGAATGGTTGCCTCAGCGTTTCTCTTCATATGTATGACCCTTTTTTTTCTTAATCTTCCCTCACTCGATGAAGAAATATCTTAAAGTACCTGCCAGAATCATTCAACCTCCACAAATATCTACAAAATCAATGCAGGTCATATTTGTAGTCCATTATTTACTCTAAGACGGATTTTTATGAGAGTGCCATAACATACCTGAATGATATCCTCTTAGTTTAGAGAATAATTTATTGGAGTCACGCGTCTAATATTTGATCAAACTGCCTCCCTTGATTTTAAGTAGTAGCAACGAAGTCAACATTGACTTTGTTGTTGCTCCATTGGATTGAGGGAGGTTTTCTCCAAGATTAAACGAATCCAATAAATTATTCTCCACTGAACAGAGCCAACCACATTAAGGAGGAAGCCCTTGTGTCCTCTCCCCTTCCCCCCTCACATCACTCTCAATTCCCCAATACCCAACATATAAATCTATTGAAATATTTACAACAAAAACAAACATATATACATACCAATATTCACAATTGTTTACAATGAAATAAAATGTTTCCTTGATCCAATTGGAGTTTGCTCAATTCTCCTAAGAGAAAAGTAACAAATATCCCATAACACCATACACTACACTAAATCACTTTACATCTAAAACTAGAGAATGGAAATTGATGTGAAAAGAGGCTTTATTCTATTCCATCATATGACTTGGTTGAAGTATTAAAATGCACCTATAAACATCATAGAACTCATCCCACTTTGATATACAAGTGAAAAAATGTTATTTTTCCAATATTTAATCATAAACTCACTCAAAATAATAAAATGAATTCTTTGTAAAATAATAGGTCTAAACTCATATATAATCATGAAAATGGTCTTAATGTAAGGCTACGAGAAAGCAAAATATGGTGAAAAGTGAAGTAAAAGGTTGGTAAAATAATGGCATTTTGGCGACCCAACAAGTACAAAAAGTATTTCATAGAAAATAGATTTTGTAAATAGTTATTAAAATATTGTACATCATCATTTAGTTTTAGTTGACCTCTTCTTATTAGGTCTAAAATTCCTATGCATTTCATCAATATCTGTGTATTTTTTCTCTGGGTGATCTTCAAAATCTGATTGTGATTGCGTCCTCTCATGCACAACACACCTAGTCATGGGGTAATCATGGGGTAATGGAGGAAGTTGTGTTGAGGCATCACCTACAAAAGAAAAAAATATAAAATTTAGATGGCCAATTTTTAAATATCATTGAACTAATTCAGTAATATTAAAAAAAAACACCTGCAATGTCATTATTTACCTAGTTCACTGATCGACACTTTTGGAATGGTTTCCCCTACGTGATCCTCTTCAATTGTATGACCATCAAGTACAACATTCTCTTCCATTGAGACCACAAAATTTATAAGGACAATCATAAATGTATAAGTACAAAAAAATAGAAGTACAAAATGTATAACTACAAAATTATTATGTACATGATTAAAATATATCCATATTACCATCATGTGCCTCAGTTGTATCACTATCGTAGGGCTGCACCCCAGTGGAATGGGACTGCATGGGAGAACCATCTTCTGGTTTCAAACCACTATCAACACACTACTCTCCAATACTAGTGGGTTGGTTTACATTGTTTCTCTCCTAATTAAAACAAATTTGTAACACATTAAATTTATCGATGATATCAAACATGAATGTATTATATTAATAATAAAGGTTAATGTGGATTGAATGTTATTTACATTATCCTACAAAGTGGTTCTTGGTAACTGCCCCAAACTTCTCCGATATTCAACTACAACTTTATAACCTTACTTGTAACCAAATTGGAGGTCTTTCTCCATGGTTTTAGTACCGAACTCGTAACCATGCATTGCATAAGGGTATGTATTTTTAATGTTATTGGCTGCAATTACCTAAAATTTTGAACACAGTATCAAATAAGATATTTGGGTACTTACAATTCGTGACTGCAACTTCAAGTAGCCACCCTAGCCTAGCCTATGCTGGACACATTTGGAAAGGCTTGCTTTTGTTTCCTTTGAAGTGTCAGTCAAGCTATCATCAAAAGTTTCAATTATGTTAATATATACAACACTTTTATGTACATCTAAGAAAACATGAAGGTATTGAATTGAAATTGTAATTTACCTTCTGGGACCAGAGGGTGTTTTTCCTTCATTTGTTGACTTCTTCTCTTTTGTGTCCTTAATAAGGGTCTTCCACTCCCTCTCTAGAATCATTAGAGGATGATTGTACCTATCATTTTGTTTCAAGTGCTTACTATATGTTTCTTGTGTATATTTTGAATATTGGCCAGTTGTGGTCATGGCCAATGTCTTATTAAATGTGTCTACACCAAAAAGGCTTTCAAGATAATCCATGAATTCTTTTTTGAGGTTGAAATTTTGGGAATTCCACCTCTCCCATATGGTGGGCCCAAAAATCAGAAACTCCTTCTTCTCCAAGGACCTATAAAAATCATTGTTACCTACATGTAAAATGATTATATGATTATTAATTTAAAAATAATAATTTATATGATTTATATTTGTCTACATAGAGAACATGAAACAATTAAAATTTAAAAAATTACCTAGGACTTTAACTTTCTTTAATGGAAGCCCTTCCTCGTTGACCATAAATGTTCCCTTAAGGGTCCCCATTTTTTTCGCACATCTTTATTTAGAAAAGTAAACCATGCAGTTGGTCAAATCATCAACCTCATCTCTATCACCACCTCCATAGCCTACCTATGTGGTCGCTTCTTGGGTGTGCATGTCGTGGCTCCCACCTAATGGTGTGGAAGGTGGAGATATGAATAGTTGCATCTTCACCGATTTATGAGGGCTTGCTTCAGGACATTGTGGCGACTCTATAACGCCACTACTACCGAGACCATGCATGTCAGGGTTAACATGATCCAAAAATATCTATATAAGAAATAAAACATTTTTTCGTTTAGACAATGTAAATGTTAAAATTCAAGATTTCATAATTGATCTTATGACATAAAAATAAAACCACTTGAATTATGGTTATTACCTTATATGTGTTAATCCTTGTCATAACTTCTTTGTTCCTTTCTTCAACCTCAGGATTTTAATCTAGAATATCTAACAGGTGAGTTGGTTCCTTGTTTTCTTTATTGATATTTTTTTTTAATTAAAACCATAGGGTCAGGGGATTCATACAAATTCCTTTAACCAAGAGAATCATCATCAACATCATGGCCCTTCAACTACATATTCAACAAAATAAATGATCTTTCAGTTATGTAAACAAATAAAATAACTGATCACCATATAAATAAAATGCACATTAAATGCAATTCAAATATTGTTGTTTGTTTACCTGTTCTGAAGATGCTTTTGATTTACCACGATCAGCCTGCTACATTACAGTAAAATTAGAACCATGATCATTATCATGAGAAATAAATGCAAATGTATGGGAAATCCTCCCTCTTTATTGACATCCAAGGAGGAATGTTATTGTTGATAACAAAAATAGGCCACACTGAGTAAACAAATCGAAGCTCTCCAAATGGATTAACACTGTAAAGAACATAATGAAAATAATAAAATATAAGAGTCATTTCTTATAGGTTGGGAAAATTAGTATACGTACCGCCTCCATAATAACAACATCTATATTTATTCAATTCAAATTTTAATCAATCAATAACTCTTTCCCTACAACTATTGATTTCATTGCACATACGAATACACAGTTTCCTTCACACCCCTCAAATATGCAATTGGGTTGCTTATTTGTGGTCACGGGTTGTGTATTTTTTATAAACCCTGCAATATGCCCCGTTTCTTTGGGTCTTCCATCAATATAGATAGTTTCTCCTTTATTTTGATCATTGTCTTTTAGTTGTATATAATTTGCAGACAATCCATATCTTCACATTATTTTTATATATTAGACTATTTGTATCCAATCTTTGTAGATATAACATGTTACAACATACTCCATCAATTCAATTAATCTGTCGTAACAGACCTTTATTCCATCCATGGAAAATATCCCCAAACCATGTAATGATAATGGATCAATCTAGTTTATCGTTCCGTTTACACAAAAATCAATGTTTATTTCAGGAAGATCTTTGGGTACTCATCGTTTCGCTATATGTTTGTACCTCAAGGGCACCTCAATATCATCTATTCTCTCATGATCATAAGAACATGATCCCCTTTCGTAGAAACAAATTCCATGCGTCTATGGAATTTTTTTTGATCTTCTCACCTCTAGTTAATCTCCATCTATTAGACCTACTAGATGTCTCCCTTTCCTCTATTCTACCTGAACTTCCCTCACTCAATGAATATAGATCTAAAAAACACATGTTTTATTATACGTCCTTTAACACCATCAAGGACAGAAACAATGATCCATCTAAGTTGTAACACTAATGATTACCATAGTTTTACTCTTTCAGACTTGTATTATGCTCTATTACTATTGGTATACTATATAGGCATTATAGGGGAATGTTTGGAGTCATGAAATGACACATGCAAACAAGTGGCAGTAATAGGACACGATGTTGGTTGGAAGACCACGAAACTGATGCCATTATACACAGACTCAATCCTCAGGCCAACTAAGAAGAAAAAACAACACACACTAATTAATCTAGGATTCGAGCATGCAAACAAACCAACTTTGTACTACGACTAGATCATCTTTATTTGAAATGCTTCATGTAACATATTTCATTGACTTATTTTGATCTTGGTCTCTCTTGGATGTACTTTCATTGACAACTCCAATGCTCTTTTTTCCTTTAGTCGACCAACCTACTTTAGTGGATTCCTTTTCTAGAATTAATCCAGAGGCAATGTTTCCTAATTCATGGAAAATGACACATGGCATAAAGGTAGAAATTGACACATGGCATAAGAATTCGAGACACTTGGTAGAAAGAATCCTATTTCAAGATCATGATAAGTGGCACAAAAAACCATTCAAATCCTTTTCTTATATATTTTATTATTTAAGTGGAGCGCCTATCCTCTAAGGAGAATTTATGAATGATTATTTTATTTCTCTCTCTTGGAGGAAGAGTGGCTCTAGAAAACACTGAATATTATTTTATTGTAAATCATTTGAGGGAAATAATTGTGGGGAATTAACCACTGGAGAACCACTTTCTATATGTATTGTTGGTATTTCCAAGGGATGTGATCCTTTTTCCAAATACAATATAACAATCTTGTCACCCAACAATAGGCACAAAGGCCACCCCCGAGGCTGAAATTATTAAGGGTTTAACATTTATATTGAAGACAATAGGACATAATTTACTGTTATAATTATTATTTTCATAAAGTGACTTTTAGATATAGTTTATACATGATAAGATTACCCTATAATGTTGGAACTTGTGGCATAAGCTTGATATCATTTCTCTTGAATTACCTAGTCGATTAGGGTTGTTAAGAAGTGAAATATCGTCTATTGTTTATATTTTTTTATTATATTTCATATCATCCCTAAGGATGTAAATTCTCAGGGACTATATCTGAGAAACTCTATGAAAGAGGTTAAATTTTTTAAGTTGCATTAAATATTGAATTTTGGAAATTTTTGCAACTACTCTAATAATGAGCCCTCATGCCACTGCCTAGAATAGTGTGTAAATAATTAAGTGGGTAATTTATTGCTGCTAGGAATGGGGAGGTTTCATGCCAAAAATAACCTGCTATTGGTGTAACCTCATTGTTTTCATACTTCTGTCAGAAATATGGACCAAGTTTGCTACCAGATCTGGTCCACAAATAGTAGTGCAAATTCTCTTCTAATCCACCATGCTCATATGGAAAAATTAGTAGTGTAAATCCATCCTTAAAAGGGTGTTGTACTGTATTACAATAATAGGATATAACCCCTCTCTAATGTAATTTTCCCTCCATGAGTCAAAGATGAAATAGGACTATAACTCCTAGTGAATGCACCCTCATCATTCAACCAAGATTAGTCAATGTGCAATTGTTGAATGAGGCACCCTCTGTCATGCACATGCATGATAAGCATAAGAAACTGAACCTAACATATTTATTTTAATTAGAATATAAATCTACAAGCATGCATCCACCTGTTTTAGTTAGCATAGAAGCAAGGCCAAACTTGGAATGAAAGGAAACCTCCAACTTGTCCATCAAATAACCTATTGCAGACCTAGAAAGAGGACAAAATCATTGTTTTGTTGAAGGTTGTCCCTAGCACACAAGTAGCAATGCCACAATATTGAGAAACCATTGGAAAATATCCCAAGAAAGGATGTTGAAAAGTAGGAGCAACAACACATCTCTTTTCATGATGGCACACAAATTAGGGAATAATTTTGGATAGCTACAAGTTTGTTTTAGAAGAATGTTTTGAAGGACAATTGCTTTATAGAAGAGAATGTAATTTTTTGGACATGTAGAAAGACATTATAGGCCCTTGATTTTTTATTTGATAGGTTTCCCATAAGACTTTGATAGTCATGTATCTGAATCCAACAATGAATCTGTTGTACTTTTTTCTTTGGTGATTAGTGTTATGCACCTAAGGATTGTACTCTCAATTTCACTAAAATAGAAAGTATGTTTTATTTTCGTTGAAAAAAAAGGTTCTTTTAAGAATAAACACATGTATGTTTTTCAAGGTCCATAGATGCACAAAATTCAAAGTGAAAAATTTCTAGCTAAGGGAAAATCTCAACATACAGACAGATTGACGCACAAAAAAGTACAAATTTCAATGCAAAGTGACATTGACACATCGATAGGAACAAATCCCAAGGTAGACAGTGTGCAATTTTTTAGGCTAACAAGAACAAAAATCCATGACAATTTTAGTTGACATGTACAACAATGACACATTGATGTGTACTACAGTGGGAACAAACTCTAGACACTAAGTTTCTAATTTAGAATTTCAATAGAATTTTTAATTGAACTTTTTACAGAAAAAGTTGTTTTCTAGAGTCAATTAAACAAACAAAAAATTTCTACTAGAACCCAACAATATAATAGTGGTTTTGGATTGATGCCAATGTGGCATCATCAGGTATAGTGTCGGGTGGTATAGCAATGTGTCTACACAACTATGTTTTGGAGGTGAATTTTGATTTCTTGGGATTAGTTAAATTATTCCTTTGGTTCTTGGCATTTATTTATTGAGAAAAACTAGTGCATTTCTTGTATATATTGTTGAACCCTAGTAAGAAGTCCAATGGTCACAATTTCAATGTATATAAGCAATGTATGATTACTAGATTCCAATGCAATGGATTGTTAGAATTGGTCACAGGAAAGGGTAGGACAAACTCTAATGATGAGAATGGGAAATAATTATTTCAATCGAAGAATAAAGAGGTTATGATGTTAATAAAGTTATCCATAAAAAATGATAAGTTGTTACAAGTCCAAGATGCAGAGGATTATTTCATAGCTTGGACAAGGCTACAATAGATGAATGAAACTTCCACCAAAGGTTAGAGATTTTTACCTTAAGAATTTGTATTGTTTCTAATGAATATAGAAGAGGGTCATTCAATCCCAAACAAAGGAATCCATGGTCAGTTGTTAACAATTGCTAGAGATGTAGATAAGATAAGATAATGTTATTAATGTACAACAAATGACCACAAAAGTAGGTCATTGGGACTAAAAGATACATCCAATGTGAATACAATGTGGGATCGTATTAGAAACTCCTAAATAATGTTGAAATCTAGAAAGCAAAAGAAAAATTACAGAGTACAGAGGAGGAAGATTTGGTAGTGATTACCTTGAAGAGTTTATCTCCTTTTGAAAATTTTGTTGAAACTTTAAATGTCACCTAGAAGATTACTAACATTACATTTAAGTTCTGTAGACGATTATTAAAAAATGACATATTCAAAAAATAGTTTATAATAAATACCAAAGCAACCAAAAGTGCCTTTACAGTAAAGAGTAAGGACAAAGGAAAGAAAAAACTAAAGGGAAACACAATCATCAATGGAAAGCCTAAGGGTTAAAAGAAATATACTAAGAAATTGAAGTGGTTTTACAATGGGATAAAATCATATATTATCACTCCAATATATAAAATCATATATTACCACACCAATCACTCCCTTCTTAGGGATTTTTATCTCAAAGCCAGAGATAATTGGTCACTTCCTGATGAAATGTTGGGAGCTATGGATGTCATTATCACTATATTTATTTTTGTGGTTTCTTTCTAGTGTAACTATCTAGTGACACCATGTAAGGCTCTATGAGAGGAGGCTCCTATTGGAAAACATTTTTTCTAATGATTTCTTCTCTTCAACAAGTTCAATGATTCCATTATCATTTTGATCCCATTTATTGGGAGATTCATCATTTCACACAATTAG
Source organism: Picea sitchensis (assembly GCA_010110895.2). Classification (NCBI taxonomy): domain Eukaryota; kingdom Viridiplantae; phylum Streptophyta; class Pinopsida; order Pinales; family Pinaceae; genus Picea; species Picea sitchensis. The sequence goes on along the minus strand of SNQJ01S0048443.1, from coordinate 41,409 downwards.
AGATTCTCTAAGGAGGAAGATATTCTTGAAAGATAAGTTGGGATATTTTTTGGAACCCTCTTCACATGGATAATGATCATATATAGGGTGAGATTCAATCTTTCCAGCCACATCTTCTTCCTCTTCCTCATATTTTAGTTATTGTTCCTTTCATACAAATGATAGTTGCAAGTGTTGATGTCATAGATGTGAAGCATTGTGGGAAGATTCCTTTTGCAACTCATATAGAAGATGCATATCCTTTTGGTACTCATCTCTTCTTATAAAATTCCTTTCTATTATGGATCATATTATCTAGTCTCTTATATTCTTCTCTTGCTCAATGACATTTTGTTGCAACTATTTCAACTCTTTAGCCATACTTACCCAATATTGAAACCATGATAACTTATTCCTCATAAAGTATAGAATATATCATTTCAAATCTCATAAGATGTATTTTGCAATGGAAAAATTAAACCAAGGAAGTAATTTGTTGAAAGCACAAAGATATAGCTACAGTTTTCACATGAATACCTAAAAATGGAATGTTTTCAATCTTTGATATATTTTTCATTAGACCTATGATTTTGATGGTTTTTTCTAAACCATGTATTCTTTTGAGTAGAATCCAGATATATAATTTATTTATGACGACCACGCTCAAAACATTTCAAAAATTATTCAAAGTGTCAAGACCTTGATTTTATGTTTTTCTTCTTTTTTTCCCAACAACACAATAGAAACGAGAATCAACTTGCTCTAATACCAACTTGAAGTGTTCCAATACCCGAAATAGAACCATTATGGTAATAAAAAACAATGAAGAGAATAATGGGATGGGGGAACTTACACACCCAAGGGTTGGAATGCACCTATAAATCCTAAAATATGGATGAAGATATCTCCATGTACTTGGTACTCAAATTAAGAAACACAATTTGACAATATTGATAGTAGGGTTAATGAATTACAAGTGAGGAGGGGGGTCCCTTTATAATACAAGTCTCATACTAACAACTCTCCTCTACCTTAGTGGTGAGTCATTAATGCACAGAACTAACATCACTCCACTAAATTAGTGATGAATCATGAGAAACTAACCACTCTTAACTTAGTGATGGGGCATTGATGAGGTGGCAAACAAAATATTTCATGTACAAAATATGTTGTGCATGGATACACAACAAAGTTTGTTTCTATAGTGAAGGAGGAATATTTAGGACAACAAAGGTAATTCAGTTTGGTTAGGGAGTAGAAAAATAAATGAAAAGAGCTATGAAGTCCAACTAAAAAAGGTTCAATCACAATAGACATGGTGAACTCGTTACATGTAAAAAATAATGGAATCTAGTAGGAAACAATGAAATAATAATGGTTGATCACTTATTCACCCTTACTGTACTTCACAGATAGGACAGAACATCGCAGGACTTGCTCAGATACAAGATATTTCAGTGCTTAGCAACAAAAAACCATATTAGATCCTGTAGATCAGCACTAAGCATCCTCATACACATCAGATATACTATTCATATACATCTAGTGAATCACAAAGCATAAACAAATCTATCTAATCATGGCAGAGCACATAGGAAGATAGTGAAAACACAAGGAAGCAACAACACAAAGCATGACACACAGGTTTACGTGGTTCACCCCCACCCTGGGGCTACGTCCACAAAGTCTTCTTCTTATTTATTAGCTTTGGTTAATCTGATTACAACACAGAGCTTAACTTGTACTCTGTATAGGACAAGAGATCTACGCACACCTCACCAAATCCTCCTTCCTCGTGTAGATCTGGCATAGAGCCTTCTTACAATCCATGCACTCAGCACTTACAACACTTGCACTCAGGTCTACAAGCCTCTTACAATCATTCACAGAGCATCTACATGCAATCACATAGATCTAATTACTAGCACTAAGCCATCAACACTTGTTACATTTCCTAGCTACTTATTTATACTTGGCATCATAGGCCTAAAACATCAGTAAACCCATGGGTCGAAATCCCTTTCCCATTACATTAACCCAAAACCCAAAAAGGGCCCCAAAAGTGGGTCGAGATCCCGTGATCTCTTCTTCGCCTGGCAATCCATCTTTCATAGGGTTTTGATGTCCAAATATGGTCAAATATGACCAAGTATTCCTCAAAACTTGGTTAAGGGCCAACATGCCCCCAAAACTCACCTGTGACTCATCCCAAGTCACTCTGGTCTGATAATCTCTACTTCAAATGTCTCGAGCTTAGCCTGAGCTACTTCAACCTGCTGTAGTACAACAACCTCTTGCTCAGTGAACTCCTGTATCACTGCATCATTTATTGGTCCTTCCATGCGTTGTTATGTAGTGATGACAATCTGTTCAAGCTTGGCTGCCTGGCTCTCAACTTCAGTGAATAGTTGGCATGATTTCTCTTGGAGTGGTTGAAGTTGATGAGAGACTTCCATCACTTTACTTTGTAGCATGTGTACATGTTGTTGGGCGGTGCGTTTTTCTGGAAATCGCTTCATTCTCTCAACTGGGCTCAAGACCTTCAGCTGCGCTTGTATCATATCTGCATATTGCTTTACTTTTTGGAGTTGTGCTTCTAATGTCTGCAATTATGGGTTCTCTGTGAGGTTCTCATAAGTCTGGGTGCTTCTAGTGATTAGCGTCTTACATTACAAAGCCAAGGTTTTTAATCGGCCAACTGTGCTACAAGAAGTTGCTTCCCTCAGATCTCTTACTTCTTGTGGAGTCGCGGGCACGATACAAAGTTCTAGATCTGTGATGCGCTGCTGAAGTTGTTGGATTATTTCTTCAAGTTGTGCCACATTTTGTGGGACACGTTCTTCAATTTTCACTTCAATGACCGTCACAAAGACAAGTGCTCTGTGAACTCTTTCCTGTACTTCAAGTTTCTCTGCTAGCAACTGGTCCTTTCTTTGCTCGGTGATATGGCGTAATTGGGTGGGCTCATCAGTTGTTCCTATTGTTTCAATTGTCAAGGGTGTTGTAGAAACTACTCTGCTCAACTGGAGTGCCTACTGCACTTCTTGTGAAGTTCACCCTTAATCCAGCTGAATACCTCCTCCTACTTCGCTTCTTGCTTTTCTGTGATCTTTAGTGAGGCATCATTCAACGCAATGATCAATAAGTCAAAGTCGTCCTGTGTGAGGGTAGTATTAAACATAGTTCGAGTGGCCTTATATTTATTTTAGGATGAGAGATTTTGTGGAGTAGTCTTCCTTTTCTTAGAGGCATCCTCCTCCTCTCTAGGAGGTGGAGTAACCTCACCTTTGTTTTTCTCAACTTCTGTGCCACCTAGTTCTTCACCATCACCTCCCTTCGCAGGTGAGATCGAAGTAGTCTTC
>SNQJ01S0048443.1:11906-23594 GCA_010110895.2 Picea sitchensis | reverse complement strand
CTAATTAGCACACGGCTCTTCTGATAGCAAGCAACTCCTACTCAAACATTTTCTCACATGATCTTCAATAGAGTTGATAGAGAAATTCCACACCATATTATAGCAGCAACAAAACACCAATGTGTATACCGTAATAGAGTTGATAGAGAAAGTCCACACCATATTATAGCAGCAACAAAACACCAATGTGTATAACGTCTACAAGTATCAATCCACTCTCTTGTCAAATAAATGGAGCATCAATAACATTAGCCTCCCAATTGGATATGATGGACAAACATCATGTACCACTCCACAATAAAAATTATAGCTCACACAAACCACTGCATAAACAAACAAGTTAACATTCTATTCTCAGCATGTTTTGTTCCCTCCGCGAGGGAGTCAAGCCCAATCCATTTTTGATACTCTACTAAATGGGATACTAGAGTTTATTAAGCACAAATATTGCATTGAATTAATATAATGATACATATAAATACAACAAGCTTTGTCACAAATTACCTTGATTACATAATCTATCAATTAAGTTCATATTTAAACCTCACACCATTTTAAAAAGCATCTAGTTGGAGAGTCAAAAAAGTCATTTTGTAAAACAACTAAACAAGGTTAACAAATATCATTTCGGTCTAACCAAATCACCAATCCCACAAACTTGGGAGTCTCACACGATGTTGAGATCTATCATGAAGTTACCATATTCTTGAAACATGCATTTCAATGTGAGCCTTAGCAATCACACATATTACAAGGGATCAAATTTGAAGAGAAGAATTAAACTGAAGGGATGACTTTATTGTAATCCTTCTAAATTAACAGGTTAAAATAATTTATTCTTTTAATATGAAAATGAAAATAAATTAAAATTTCACCCATAAAATGATTGTTTTATAACCCATTTTATTTTGTGTAATTATATTATAATGCATTTATATTTTATTTATATTAATATAAATTTATTTTTAGTTGAGATTTATTAAATATTTGAAAAAAATTAGATGTAAATTTCTATACACTTAAAAGATTTTATGAATCTGTATTAATATGTTTTTGTATATATATAGAATTTATTTTTTATTTTTATTTTATTTAATTGAATAGAATTTTAAAAGATTTTATGAATATGTATTAATATGTTTTTGTATATATAGAAATTATTTTTTATTTTTATTTTATTTAATTGGATAAAATTTTCATATACTTTATATAGATTAAATTTAGTTTCATATTTATTAAATATAGAAAAATAAAAAAAAATTAAAATTAAATGTAAATATTTAGATTTTTAAAATATTACAAATAAGAATGGATTTATATTGATATTATTTTTTATTTTGATTACTTTTATATAAAATTTAAAATTAAGTAGATAATCTATAAAAGAAATATGGATATTAATAAATAAAATGGAGAATATTTATTTGTAAAATTGATCACATTTCTCTAAAATACAATAAAATAAAAAGCATAAAAATCATCATAAAAATCAAATCAAATAATTTATCATATCAATTTTTATAAATTTACTAAAAGACCCTTTTTTCATTAAAAATTGGCAACTTTTGAAAATTTTGAAAAAATTATTATTTAAATTTTATGATCAAAAGAATTGAGAAGCTTTCAAAATTTTCTAAGTTGCACTTATAAATTGCTAAACTCCTCTATGGGAGGATCTAAGATTTTCAAATACTAAGAACTTTGTTATAAACTCTTCGATTATTTGTGGGCATTCTGAATATTCATGACTTTATTATTTAATTTGAAATGTTGAAAAATAGATGTCAATTTGATATTGACAAAAGTGGAATTTTGATTGGGTGAAATTACTATTTCAAATTTGAGATCAAATATATATTTAAAAGTCACTAGAAAAAATCATTCCTTCAAACAGAAATCATCTAAGAGCATTGGGGTGCCAATAATTAATATATATATGCTATAAATATTAGAAAAAATTTAGACTAAATTAAATTAATAATACACTTAATGGTAAGAAAATACCAATAGTTATGAGCATATCAAGCAAATAGATAGAAGTTTTGTTCAAAAATCCAGATAACACGAGAATTTACTATTTTTTCCTCAATGAATGTAGCTTCAATAAATAGAATATACATGCATGAACTCCATAAAAATAGAAATGTATTGGATAAAAAACATAACAATTCTTTATGTGAACTCACTTGGCACAAGAAAAAATGTTAACATTCTTCTTTTTTACTGCCCAGCTATAATGGAAAAACGCTAATAAAAGAAAAAAAACATATAAAAGAATAAAAATTAGTACATATTATCTAAATTTTCCAACCCATAAAAACAATGAAAAGTAAAACATAATAAGAAAATTTTCCTTATCTTTCAATTGAAAACATATGAAAAAAAATTCATTTTAGATTTGACAAGTAAATTTTTATTTTTATTTTCAAAGGGAAAAACACTAATAAAAGAAAAAAACATTTAAAAACAACAAAAGTATAAAAGTAGCACATATTATGGATAACCCATTAAAAAAAATAGAACATATTAAGAAAATTTCCCTTTCCCTTCAATTAAAAAAATATGAAATAATTTTTGTTTAAGATCTCACAAGTGATTTTTTATTTTAATTTTATGTTGCATGGGAAATAATTTTAAATCATTTTATGAAAGACTAGATAACTCTTGAAGGGCAATGATGATTTTTTCAGAGGAGATTTGTCTGAAATCTAGTGAGAAATTTTTAGATTCTTAGATTTGAGTGATTATTTATGTATAATCCTAGTGTCTCAAGGGTTTTTCATCATGTTGAATCCATTTCTTCATTTATATAAAAATCCATTTCGTAGAATAGCTAGACAAAGTTAACGAATAGCAGTTCAAGTCTAACCAAATCACCAATCCCACAAACATAGGAGTCTCACACTATGTTGAGTTCTATCATGAAGTTACAATATTCTTGAAACATGCATTTGCATGTGAGCCTTACCAATCACACATATTACCAGGGATCAAATTTGAAGAGAAGGGTTATATTTCAAAGTGAAGAGCTAACTTTATTGTAACCCTTCTAAATTGACATGTTAAAATAAATTATTCTTTTTGTATGAAAAAAATAAAAAAATTCCACCCATAAAATGATTATTTTATAACCCATTTTATTTTGTGTAATTATATTACAATGCATTTATATTGTATTTGCATTTATATTGTATTTGTATTAATATAAATTTATTTTTAGTTGGGATCTATTAAATATTAAAAAAAAAATAGATGTAAATTTCTATACACTTAAAATATTTTGAGTTAAAATGAATCTATATTAATATGCTTTGTATATATAGTTTTTATTTTTATTTTTTATTTTTTTAATTAGACAAACTTTTCATGGACTTTATATAAATTAAACTTAGTTTCATATTTATTAAATATAGAGATTAAAAAAAATATTTAAATGTAAATATTTAGTTTTTTAAAATATTTCAAATAAGAATGGATTTATATATATATATATATATATATATATATATATATATATATATTACTTTTGTATAAAATTTAAAATTAAGTAGATAATCTAATAAAAAATATATATATATATATGAATATTAATAAATAAAATGAAGAATATTTACTTGTAAAATTCATCACATTTCTCTAAAATACAATATAAAAGATAAAATACAAACATTGTAAAACCAAATCATAAATTTATGATATCTTTTTTTTTTATCAATTTACTAAGATACCTTTTTTTCATTAAAATTTGGCAACTTTTAGAGTTAAAAATCTTGAAAAAAAATTATTGAAGCCTTCAAAGTTTTCTAACTTGCACATTCAAATTGATAAACCCTCATTTCATTGGAATCTAAGGATTCAATATTTTCAAATATTGAAAACTTTATTATAAACCTCTTTATCATTTGTTGACAAATAGTAGATTCCAAATATTTATTTAATTTGAAATGTTAAAATATCTATGTCAATTTGATATTGACAAAAGTGGAATTTTGATTAGGAGGAATTACTATTTCAAATTTGAGATCATATATATATACTTAAAAGTCATGAAAAAAAATCATTCCTTCAAACAAAAAATCATCTAAGAACATTGGGATACCAATAATTAATATGTACATGCTACAAATATTAGAAATAATTTAGACTAAATTAAATTAATAATACATTTAATGGCAAGAAATACCAATAGTTATGAGCAAGTCTAGCAAATAGTTAGAAGTTTTGTTTATAAATCTTGATAACAAGAGAATTTATTATTTGATCCTAAATCAATATGCTTTCAATAGATAGAATATACATGCATGAGCTCCATAAAAATAGGAATGCATTGTATAAAAAACATAAGAATTCCTTATGTGAACTCACTTGGCACAAGAAAAAATGTTAACATTCTTCTTTTCTATTGCCAAGATATAAGGGAAAAACACTAATAAAAGAAAAAAACATATAAAAGAATAAAAGTAGCCCATATTATGGAAATTTTCCAACCCATAAAAGAAATAAAGCATAATAATAAAATTTTCCTTACCCTTTAATTGAAAAAATATGAAATAATTTTGATTTGAAATTTTACATTTGATTTTTTATTTTAATTTTCAAAGGGAAAAACATATAAAAACAATAAAAATATAAAACTTAGCATATATTATGGAAATTTTCCAACTTATAAAAAAAAAAATAGAACATATTAAGATTTTTTTTCTTTTCCTTCAATTAAAAAAATATGAAATAATTTTATTTTAAATTTCACAAGTAATTTTTTATTTTAATTTTTATTTGCATAGGGAATAATTTTAAATACTTCTATGAAATACTAAAGAACTCTTTAAAGAAATTAAAATTTCGAAGGAAATTAAAACCTCGATTTGTATCATGCATATTACCTTTTCCATGGGTATCCGGGATCTCGAAATGAGCTCCTTGGAACAAATACAATAATGGAGATGATTAAACAGCACATGTTCGTTAAGTTTCTAATCACTACATCGGGTAGAAAAAAATACAAATGTAGAAATAAATATAGAATGCAAGATATCACCTTTTGCATTGAATCAAAGATGTTTTTCTTCTTCCATGCATTTTATACAAACTTCCACAGAAAAAGAAAGCTTCAATGACCAAGTTTAACCTTCTGAGAAATCCCACCATTTGAAGGTTGATTATCTGTTGATTTTCTTCCACCTGTTTACTTGTCTACTAGCTCAGCCAATAAAGACCAGCTAGACGGATCAGTGAAGCACGCGATGATGAAACACTCTGATCGGTGTTGGGTTTTCATTGTGGATTCCAGCGCGATTGGGTATAGTGTGTTGTGACCTCATGCGCCTGGTGTTTTAACTGCGAAGGGAGGAGTAACGTAGACACAAAATAAGTGAAACCCTCTATCCATGCATGGCGGCAGTTTGCATATCCATTATTGAGGTTGAATTACATTGGTTTGTATTACTCTTGTGAAGAAGTCGCCGTTCGATGGGCAAGAGGAATTAAGTGCCATGTAACATCCCCAATTTCAAACCACAAACTAGTGATTTATATTGTAGATGTATTACATGGCCGCAAGGCAAGCAATGTATAATGTACATATAGTATATGATTGAGAGTCAAAACTATGTACTAAATTGAATATAATGAATAAAATGTATTGTGAGTTGTAGACAAAGATTTGAGTGCTAAGATCCACAATAGAGGGAAGAGGTCAAAGGGGGAGAGTTTACCCATGTTTATTAAAGCTAAATAATTTTTTTCTAAATTATCCAAGTACCATGAACCTTCCATTTGTTGTTGAGTGTTCTAGAGTCCAATCATTGAATTCACGTAAAAGAGTGAGCGTGAGAGTCACATCCCATAGTTATTGAGAGCATGGGGGCTGAGTACAATCAACTTGGGGAAGAGTACAAGTCAAGCAAGCAAGAGAAAGAGAGGAATTTTGTATGGATACGGGGGAGCAGAATTGCACATTGATGATTTTTTATGGAGAGTCATTTTAACATGGAGATTTCTCGCTAGCAATGGAGTTCTGCGTGTTGAATCTTGAGGGTAGCTATTGTGGAAAAGTTTGGCAGTTGTTTGGACTTGAAATTTCATGGGGAAGGCGAAAGTGCACCTGGGAATAATGTGTTGTTCGAAATTCATCTAAAGAAGTATGTGTTTTGTTGTTGGGGAATTTGTAATTGTAGCTGTAGAATTCTTGAGGTCCTAACAAGTAGATTTCATGTCCAACCTGTGTCGGAAGCCTTGTAGGGGAATGGATAGTACTAAGGCACTGTGAGCAGTGTAGTGGGATTCCATTCCTTGGGTTGTGGAGGTTGAAGGGAAGATAGTTGGTGGACTGGAATTAGCTGTGAGTTAATTTTTGAGAGGGGGACATTATCCATCCATAGGGACCACCATCACTTGTGTATTCATAGCCCCAACTTGGTGTGGCTTGTTGTTGAAAAATGAAAAAACAAGTTTATGGTTGGGAGGAACGATCGTCCTCTGAAGCCGGTTGTATCTTTCATAAATGTTCTTATTTGTTGTGTTTATCCATGATAAATGATAATATAGTTGTTGTGTAATTTACTTTGAGTTATTTGGTTAATTCTACTTGATGTGAGCATAATGATGCATTCAAATATTTATTTATGTGGTTGAATGTTGCTATATGTTATTTAGTTTTTGTTGTGCACACTTAAAGTAGTTGTATTTATGTTTCATTTAGAATGGATAGGTGAATGAGTTAGAATGTCAAGCTATGTGTTATTTCTACATTTAGATTTAATATCAAAATTTTTAATTGGGACAATTTAGCAGTGACGTGACACAATTTGGGGTTGGGTACGTTACAGAGTGGTATAAGAGCTTCTAATTCAACATTAGACCCGTATGAGGCAAGAACCAATGCAAATTAGAGAAAATTTGCTATCATAGATTTTGATCTATGATGAATTTGGGGAAAAATGGTGAAAAGTCCGAGTGAAACCCCCAAGTTCATGAGAAAAATTCAAGTTTGAAGGACTCATAACTATTTGAGAGGTTTAATGGAGCCAACCTATAAAGTTTCATAGTCAAATTTGACCTGGAAGGTCGAAATCCAAATTTTAATGGCCACTGTAGAAGTTGGACAGAGTTAATGAATCGACGATTGAGATTGCATTCAATCGCGACATGAACGAACCAGGTTCACTTTAATAAATTTAAAAATTCATAAGGTTTTAGTTGTTTGAAAGTTTTAGTAGATCAATGCTAGAGATTCATTTACAATGGTTCAGAAGTTTAAGAATATCAATAGTCTATATTTGTTTCAGTCGTTTAGGAATTGGAGCCAGTCGACGATCAAGATATTATTAACTTGAGGATCGATGAACTAGATTAATTGGAGATTTTGGTCAAAAAATTCTAAGTGTTGTAAATTCACCAAGAGAAATCGTTGACGGTCGATGGTTGGGTCAGCTGAATTGACAAAGAGTTCATTCAACCAAAATAAATATTTGATGGTTGATTGCTGACGATCGTGAATTACAAAGTTGAGCGAAGTTTGATAACATCAACGTCCAATATAATTTTTGAATGGGAGATCAATGATCCAGATTCATTAGGGAATTTGGCCAAAATTTGTAAGTGTCAAAGTTCACCAACAAAATCCGTTGATGGATGACGGCCGGACATCTACATAATTTGGTGAATTTTTCATGCATCCAAAGGAGATCATCGTTCATCAATGGTTTATGATCAAGGATCAACAGAATTTGACGAGAGTTTTCATTTGACCAAGAGAATTCTCTAATTGTTGATGGTCGATGATCGGGTGTCAACAGAGTTAGCAAGGTGTTTTAAATTCATTCAAGAGAAATGGTCAATCATCGATGAAGTAAAAGAGGATCATGATGTGTCATGCCACCTCAACTAAGTTTATTCCTCAGGATGATGTGATGTGTCATATTTGTATCTACATGTCATGCCATGTCAACATAGTTGCCATGTCATACAAGAGATGGTCGATGCTCGATGGTCAATTTTTGGTTAAATTGTAACAAAGTTGGTCATCAAAGGAATTCGTCGATAGTGAGGATCAGTGAGGTTTGTAGGAAAAAAATGGTTTGCAAGGAGAAATGGTTGATGGTCGATGATCGAGGATCAATGAGATTCATGGGTAGTTTTTAGTTTGTGAATAAAAACAGTCGATGACCGATGGTCGATGATCAAGAGTTGGGGAGATCAATGGGTAAGTTTGGTTTACAATAAGAAATATTTGATCCTCGATGTATAAAGGATGAACGATCCAAATATTTTTTTTTATTTGATATCGATGACTCGGATTAAAGGATTGTTAAAACACTAAAAATAGTCAAATTTCTATGAACTTTTCGGGTTTTTGAAGGTCATTGACTTGCGGAGTGATTTTGAGGCCTTAAACAACGTTTTTATGTAATCAAAACCCACGAGAATAGAGTGTACCTTGTTACACTTTGTCCCTATAGATTAAATACAATAACTATGAGAGATCTTTTCTATGAGTTATTTCGAGCACAAAACAAAGCTCGTATATGAAAGTTACCACTAAAACAATTGAGGTAAAATTTTGGGACCTATTTACTTCTAAAGGGCATAACTCCTTGCTCATAAGTCCTTTTGAGGCACAGGAGTAGTATATGGAAATATAATGAACCATATAAGACACACATAGAGCCATATATGGGATCTGGGTATGTAAAATTGTGCAGGAGGATAAAGAAGAGACATGTAGCATACAAGGATAAATTGGGAAAAACAATAAAAAATTATCTGGACAATAACTTTTACCTCAGAGATCATATTTGAACAAATGAATAGTCATTGTAAAGGTATTGAGAAGGAGAAGAAATATATCCACCCATAATTTTTAATTGAGTGCTAAAAAAAAATCAGAAATCAATAAAGTAACTATGTAGCAGTAAGAAAGTGGAAATTTCAACATCTGAATATTGTAACTTTCCGCTCATAACTCAAAATGAGGCACAAGTACAGCCATTGGAGAGATGTTTTGGAGAAGAATGTATTGAATGAATAATATTTTGGAATATTTCATTTGTGTTCTTCATAATTTAAAATGAAGAATTACCTCTATTCTAATTAATAAGTATTTTGCAATATGCTTAATTCTAACAACAATTGTTGCATGCACATTCTTACAGAATTAGATATACATGAAAAAAGGATTTAGTTCATGTCTGATAACTAGAAATATGGAGGATTATCAAGGGTATTATAGTCATGAAGAAGAGTGACGCAGGGGTGTGCCACCCAGGCACGTCCACTCTCACAGGACCTTCTTCTCCTCGGCCCGAAGAACTCGAAGGTTCTTCTATTTCCCTATCGGGAAATCTGCACCCACAACAATCTTCCCCCGAGGTCTCTCCTTTACCACCAGGAGATCAACTAAATCTCGCTTTCTCACGAGTTCGTGACTCAAAGCTCCCAATTCTTCCTTTCAAATCTTGTGATACCCGATCAGGCGATACGGGTATAGCTCCTTCCTTCTACTAGGGTCCTCACCTCATGCAATAGTGGGCTAGGTTTAAATGTTAGCACCTCTCACAATCTCGCAACCTCGCAACCTCGTGACCTCGCTGGTTGAACCGTCGATTTTTCACCCTCCTAGTCCGCGAGTCCCCGAGATGTGAGAATTCAACGGAGTATTGACTCCTGTCTCCAGGCAACACGTGTCCACCCTTCGGCCTTGTGGTCCGACCTTATGCTCCGCCACGCATCCACACGAACCTTGGCTCCTCGACACTTCGCGACTCGATGTCCACACGAATCTTGACTCCTCGGCACTTTGCGACTCGCGAACCCTTTGTGCCACCTGTACTCCACTCGCGCTCTGCTATGGCCCACACTGCTTTCCAGCTGTCGGGATATCGCCTTCTTGCAACCTCGCGATCCCTGCGCCCAAATTCTCGGGCCTTTTGTTACGAGGTCCCGATACACGATCCCACATGCGGATCCAACAGTCCTCCTACGATTCGGATCCAACGATTGTCCTTCTCTCGCTACTCGCGACCTTGCGACTTGGACTACCCAATGTTTGGGCTCTCACCTTGCGAACTCCCGAGTTCGTGAGATCTGTTGATCTCTCGCCACCTGTCCTCTCAAATGAACGACTACGATCCTCTTGCTCCTTCGCCGCTTCGCGTCCTCGCGCCTCGTGACTTTAAATACCCAATTCTTGTACTTTCACCTTGCGAAATCCCGAGTTCGCGAGATCTGTCGATCTCTCGCCACCTGTCCCCTCAGATGGACGGCTATAGTCCTATCGCCACTTCGCTACTCGCGAAGCTAAAGGGCTTCCCCTTCGGTCCGTCAATGTCTGAGTCTGCGAGATGAGAATCTCCTTACACACGTCCTCCTCAACGAACGACTCTAATCTTGCAGGGATATCGCGTCTCGCGATATCGCTGCTCTTCCTCCACAACTTTTGGGGTTTCAACTCCCGAGTCCCTGATACACGATACCACGTGTAGATCTAATGGTTCCTATGACTCTGAATCGACGGCTCTGCCTCTCCTGAGCTTCAAACCCTTCAGAATCTTCTCTCCGTAACCTCCTTGCACCTCTGCAAGATCTAACGATCCTCGAAAGTTTGCGAAATTTCTTCAGAAGATTTCGACCATCCGTTCTTCCTTGGGTAGTCCATGAAATTAAAAAAGAGTATCTCTCCACGAGATTCCTTCACCTTTTCGCCAACCTGCAACGTTTCTTCCTGGCTTCAAGTCACACTTATCTATGCTGATCTTCAGCGACTTAGAGGCCTCCCTTTCCTAAGATTTTCTAAATTACTCCAACCTCAACGAGGTTCTTTGCACGCACTCCTTGCGGAAATCCTGCGAACACTTCAACTGTTCGAGCTTCCTTGACTCTGCGTATGCCCGTAGCAACAGTCCTTCAATACTTCTGCTCAGTGTCACGACTGAGACTCTTCTTAGCCTACGCACTCCTTGCACGGCTCTAGCAACCTGCATTCACTCCTGAGCGAATGAGAACAAGAGTTAACTCTCGAGCCTTTTGTCAACGCACTCCTTGCGAACGACTTCAACTACACACCTTATCATGGTCACTGACTTCCTTTTAGATCTAGGTGGACTAGTGTGTGAGGAGGAAGGAGAAAAGAAGTACCTTTTACCAGTGTTTGTCCCTGCATGCTCCGAATTGAGCTCCAATCCTTCACTCTTCGATAAGCCCTGTAGACAAACAAAGTACGACCACTTCCTACTCTATCAAGATTAGTCTGAAATAGGTCTATCTACTAAAGAGACAAATTCATGTGAGATTGAACACGAATTAGAAAGAAACAGGCCAAGCAAATTATATTAATGAGGATAAAACATTGCTTACAGTTGTATATGAATTGCAGCAGTTTCGTCAAGTCCTCCTTGTCTACCCCTTGCTCAAAAGATCCACGAGCCGAATGATGATAGATTCACCGATTGCTCCCTATGAGATCATAGGTCTCTTGCTTCCAAAATATCTTTGTTCCAGCACCACTTATGAGATCATAAGTTTGGTGTGATTCTCTCTTTTCTAGTCCTCTTTCACCATGAGAAAGCTTGCTTATATAGCCTTGGAGAGGCTCAACAACTTGAGATATCTTTGGGGTGAGTTGAGGATTTTCCTCCTCTAGTTAGAGATCTTCCCTAAGATCATGGCTTGATTGAGAATTCGAACCCAACT
>SNQJ01S0048442.1:121572-134431 GCA_010110895.2 Picea sitchensis | reverse complement strand
GTCATTAGATCTCAGGGAAGGTGCGAGGGATTTAAACCCTTCGACACCAGCAAGTCCAGGCATCATCGGATATCGGACTTCGGCGTTTGTAGAGGCATGAGTCCCATACCCCTTTGAAATCGCGAATAGCGATTTCCCGATTCAATCGGGACCGTTGATCGATCGACGGTACACGTGGCAAAGGACCTCGGGACTTCGGGGTTTTCAATACCGTGAACCACTGGTATCGTGGGTTCGCGATCCGCGAAATCCCGATGGCGACATGGCAGCTTGAGCCCCGGGCGTTAATGGGATACACGTGGCGCCATACCGTCAGATCGGGCTTTCGGCGCTCGGAGGTTTATGGGAGGAGTGAACAACGACACTTAAATCGCCGATTTTCCGACCGGCGGTTTCCCGATTTCCACAAGTATGTGGGGTCCAAGACATTAAACACCGCGAGTAGCGAAATCCCGACGGAAGAAGTTCCGAAGGCCGACGGTGGTTATTGTCTCAGCTAGGAATTAATTTGATTATGATTAAAAATGATGTTAGAATTTTTAGGTTGTTACAATTTTTATTCATATGAAGAACATCCTTCCCGTTGCTGCAGCGACCAAACTTCAGAGGCAAAGCCGGCACGTAATCCAATCGAATCCCATTGAAAACCTGATGGAGAACAATCTAAATCTATTCCGAACAACATGTGTAAACCAAAAGTGTAGAAACCTGTGAGCCGTTTATCTTAGGGGTCGTTTATTCTTCAGCCTTGTCACAAGGGGTTAATATGAGCATCCCTACACCGTCAGTTTTGAACCTATAACTTGCCCAGAAATAACACATGTTTTTAACCATTTGACCCACTGAAATGCTCTTTACGGCAACGAAATATTAATTTACAGCGTAATAGCCGATGATTTAACAAAATCGCAAATTAAGCGTAGGAGGATAAGGAATATGTCACATTAGTGTGTGGAGGAATGTAGAATATAAGGCTTTCGGGTTCACGGTTGGTGAAAATATAAAAGGACGGTGGGCCAAACAAAACTGTTTTGAACACTAAAATTATTCACCAAAAGACTTGGAAATGTGAATTTGCATCATCCATGACGTGGCGATCTTGGATTATATGTCGTCATAGACATGCCGTCAGCATTACCTCGGTTGTTCGATTTCTACACTGTCCACCCACTCAGAAAAGTATGACAAAACCAAATTCAGTTCAAAGTATTACTAAATACTTCATCATAATGGAAAGAATCCAGTTATGAACCATAATTGAAGGAATCCAATTATGATTTTCAATGGACTGAGATAAGGGATATCGTATCGTAAGATTTATGTGGATAAAATTGGTTTTAAATTCAATACGGAATTCCATCTTTATATTGAAAACTTTGTGTATAAAATCTTACTTTTGACAAACTTTGAAACAACTTACATTTCTTAAAAATAAAATAAAAAANTATCGTATCGTAAGATTTATGTGGATAAAATTGGTTTTAAATTCAATACGGAATTCCATCTTTATATTGAAAACTTTGTGTATAAAATCTTACTTTTGACAAACTTTGAAACAACTTACATTTCTTAAAAATAAAATAAAAAATCATTGATAAAACTTTGAATGGTAGAAACAACTACCCTCACCAAAAATGTAACAAACAAATTTCAATTTCAAGACAGCATCGATTTCAATTTCATATGCCTAGTGAAATCGTGACGTTATTGTCACATTTTGTTATAATTTATTATACTTCTTTTTACTTTTACTTTTATTTTCTTTTATGTTATATAATTAAATTAATTAAACATCAACCAATCATTTTTACAGAGCAATAAGACAGAAATATATCTTTAAAACCATTTATTATAATTATTAAAACTTATTAAAATCTACCACCACAATTATATTTTATATAATATTACTTAATGTGTTAAATTGATAGGTTATTGACATATATTTATATTTTTTTTTGTTATTAAATTATTCATATAAAATTGATAAATTTTCCTTAAACATATAAATATTTAAATTTATTAATTAGATTAATTATTGTATCTTAATCCACATTTAATAAACATCTAGATAGTTAAAAGGAAATACAAACATAATGTTGTTTATAAAATAATTTGGATTTAAATTGGTTTATTTTATTATATAGTTATTGTTTTTTTTAAATTATGATTGATTAATTTAAGTTATAAATTTTACAAATGTTATTCATTTGTTTTTTCTTAATTTAATTTATTACTATTATAAATGTGATTTAATTCAAAATTCTATAAAAATAGTTTTTTTTATATTTATAATATTTTAAAAAACATTATTAACAATAATGATGAATATCTATAAATATCAAAATCTATTGGTTTTTTTATATTTATATTATCTTTCAAAAAATATTGTTAAAAATAATAAGGAACATTTATAAATATGAAAATGTATGTACCTTTAAAAATCTTTAAAAATGACGATGGAAGTTTATTAATATGAAATACTTTAAAAAATGATGATGATAATAATTGTCTATTAATATGAAAATTTATATATCCTTAAAAACGATGTTAATGAACATCTATTAATACGAAAATCTATATATCTTTAAAGATGATGACTACTATAATGAACACATGTTAATATTAATATGAAAATCTATATATCTTTAAAATGATGATGATGATGCACATCTATTAATATCAAAATCTATATTCTTTTAAAGATGGTAATAAATGTTTAGTGAGATTAAATTTGGTCTATTTGACCTTAAAAAAGGTAAGAAATTACTTCGTTTGGTTTAAAATTAGCATGTTTTAGGAATTATACAATACCAAGATTTATTTTGGAGCTTGTGAGAGTTAGTTTTGATCTTTTAAATATCAGAATTAATGGTTAATTTAGACATTGGTTTGTTAGATCTAGTTAGTGGTGAGAGATCTTCTCCAACTATTAGATCTTATTTATGTGTAAGTGGTTGAGAGATTCCCTCATGAATCTGTTATGTTGTTGAGGGAAAACTTCATATATAAATATGTGTGTTGTTGAATAATAAAAATATGTAAAATAGTTTTGGTGTGTATACAATATGTTTGCTCTCCACTATTTTATCTTGGTATGAGATCTTGTCTTATCTTAACTCCCTCATGGGAGGGACAAGGAAAATGAGAAAGATTTAAGTTTCTAATCCGTTGTACGAGTAGGATTAGGTTGTGAGAGTAGATAGTTTTTAGTTAAGAGAGTTTTGTGTGCTCACAGGAGTCGACTTGTTATAGCTTCCTACAGTGTATTTGAAGAGAACCAGAAATTTGTGAAGGAAAACTGGTTGCAAATTCTAGATGTCTCTATTTTGGTTATTGCATCTCATTTTTGTATCTAGGCCATTATCATATATGTGTGATTCATGCGCCCTCACTCTAGATTTACTACATGACACAACGATATCGAGAAGTATTGACTTGTTTTGTATACCTGGGATGGATATTGACTGCAAAGAATATTGTTATCTCATGGGAAGAAAGCCAAAATGCGTTGTATTCAACCACGATGAAAACAATTTTTGTGGATTTATGTTCCTTGCAGCTTGTGTTGGAGTGTGCAGAACATGGAGGGAAATATTTGCAAGGAAAATGTGAAACCGCCTCTATTGTTCGATGTGCTCACATTTTTCAATTTCTTTGAAATACCCTAGCCCGAAAGATTTACGTGCCAAAGATAACATAAGCGATACTAATTACTAGCTAATAATTTTTAATGTAATAAATGTATTCACATTATTCTAATTTGTAAAATTATATAATATATAATGAAGAACCTCTTCTGGAACATAGTAAGATAATTTAAGTGGATGGTTAGTACATACTTCAGTGTCATAAGAACATATCACTGATTTGACTATGTTTACAGTCTCTTATAAGTTGGTGTTTCTTGTTGTTCTTTGATGCTTTAAGAATAATAGTTACATGTTATTTTTGTGCGTTTGTGTTTGTGTGTTTCTTTTCTAGATAACTAGTGAATACAATGACAGACCATGTACTTCAACCGATGAAAGTATGTCAATACAATGATTGACTATCTAAACTATCCTTTGATTTATGTCAAGAGTGGTCGATCATACAAATACATCATTGATGGTCAAAAGAAATTGTATCTTAAATGGATCGAGTGGTAGCTCCAAGTTGATGCTTGAGAAAGAGCATAGTCTATGAGATTTCAGACTAGGTAGAAATGGTAATGAAGACAAGAGTAGAAAGAGATCAGTGTCCAGAAATATTTTTATGTGATTTCATTATTGTTGTTTGTGATGTAAGCATTAAGGGAGGATGTTAGAATTAATGCTTACTTTAAAGATCTAGTTAATTGTGGGAGATATTCTCCAACTACTAGATCATATTTATGTGTGTTTGGTTGAGAGATTCCCTCATGAATATGTTATGTTGTTGAGGAAAATATTCATGTATAAATATGTGTAATTGAATAATAAAAATATATAGAACAATTTTGATGTGTATACACTATGTATACTCTCCACTATTTTATTTTTAGATTGGGGTTTATTGTTAAACGGTGAAAACAAACTCCCAAGATTAGGATTTTAGATCCTATTATTCCAAATTGGTTTGAACTAAATGAGATGAAGGATAGGAGCACATTCATTTTTAGTTTCCTGTGTAAATGTATTTAAGCCCGTAGAGGCAAACATGAGGGAGAGAGGAGGGTGAGTGACCTGCTGTAATCTCCTTGATCTAAGTAATAAGACAACCGACACCTCTACTTGGTGGACGTAGCCCAATATTTGGGTGAACCACATAAATTTCTGTGTCTTTTATATTCTGTGTGATTGTGTTTTCCGCATTTGCAATTACAACAAATGGTATCAAAGCATTTCTGGTTAAAGATTGGTGAGACCAGCAAGCCAGACTTGCTACGAGATCGTGAATTGAGGGAGACATTGCAGGCGTCATCCTTCAGAAGAGGGGCGAGATCTATTGGCAATATTAAGAATAAGCTTCGAAAATCTGTGAATTTTTTTTCTTGATGTTGTATGAATCACATGCGTCGATCTCCAAATAGCCACGCGTCTCTCCTCTCGAAGGTCGCGACGACCACTAGTTCACACTTCACGCATGAGAAAATTTCCAAATTTCCGCAGTCCAACTGCATCGGGAGGTGCGACGATGACTCCTTCATTTTTTATTTTAAACAAAGGTCACGAATTTCTTTGAAAATAAATTTTGAGGTATTAAGGTTAAGGTATGAAGGATATTGTCTTATGTTCTTCTTTGAAAAAGATTAAAGTATGAAGTTTTTTAGAATTTTATGATATTAAATATTGTAAGGGTGGAAAGGTAAACCGTTGAACCAATATTAAATTGTATCCATATAACAAAAAATGGATGTTTTAAAAGGTTTTGATTAAAATTTTTTACTAAACCTTTTGGATTTTTTCTTTACCATCATTCCTCCACACATATTTTTTTTTTCAAAGGGCCTTGGTTATTATAAGCAGTGGTGTTTTTTGGAATGTTTCCTCTAATGGAAAAGATGCAGAGTGCTAAGTTCGAAATTGAGAAGTTCAATGGAAAGAACAATTTCAATATCTAGAAGGTTAAGATGCACGATCTTCACGTGCAACAAGTTGTGGTGAAGGCACTTTTGGGAAAAGAAAAGAAAACCATGACCATAACAAATGATGATTGGGATGAGATGAATGCGAGAGCACTGAGTGCCATATGCATGTGTTTGGACGACGATGTTCTGTTCAACATTGTCTCGGAGAAGACAACAGTTGGTTTATGGACAAAGCTGGAAAGCATGCACATGACGAAATTCTTGACGAACAGGATCTTCCTGAAAAGACAATTGTATAGTTTGTGCATGAAGGAAGGTATGAAAATAGTTGATCATTTAAATACTTTTAATACTCTCTTACTTTAGTTGACTAGCATGGGAGTGAAATTTGAATCTGAAGATAAGGCAATTACATTATTGTGTTATTTTTCCACGTCATGGGATCACTTTGTTACCTCTATTAGTTTCAGTTCAACAGAAAGTATTGAGTTTGATGATATTGTTGGAGCTTTACTGTCCGAGATAACAAGGAAGAAATGCAATCTAGAAACCTCTACATCTGAGGTGATGATGGTCAGAGGTATACCTAAATAAAGAGGACACAGTCAGAGGGATTTCTCTCGGTCAAAGTGGAAGGGAAAAAAGAACAAGATTAAGTGATGGTTTTGTGGCAAATCTGGACACCTGAATAAGGATTGTTGGAAGCGACAACAAGCCTCCAAAGAAGACTCTCCAAAATAGACGAAGGAAGGAAATGCAACTTGTAACATCTCGCTCTGGCTCCCTGAGAAAACTTATTCTTTGAGGACACTTGCTCGCAAGTGATCTGGACTTTTATGATGTTAAAATATTTATCCTTGATTATGATGTGTTATGATAGATGACATGATATTTTACTGCTTTGACGTAGACAGGTGCTATTGACTCATTTTTATTGAGTGTGCATGGTTTTGGACCTTGAGGATGCAGAGGCATCGATGGAACCCCTTGGACTTTGGATTGAGTCAGGGAGTGGGCTATTTGGGTTGATTTATTTACCGTGATGTTTCATTGATTTGATGATATGATGTTGACATGTTCTGACACGATTGTTGATGACGCAGCTGACGATATCTTGTCGACCAGACTCACATATGGAGTAAAGGGGTCGCACACGATTTCCAGAGAGGTTGAGGGAGAGGTGTGGACAGCAGCCCTGCCACAACCTACTAGCACTCTCGTCGTGGCTCGAACTGTAGGTTAATGATTACCTCGTTAGAGAGGATACACGATGCCGTGAGGGAAGACTGCGACAGTCGCTCACGATGATTCTAAGGGGCACGCAATAAGGCGGGGGCCTTATTCCTTAGAGCCCTTAGTCTCCCACAAGTTCACCTGGCAGAGTGTTGACTCCAGGGGTTATACATGTCTACCAATCAGTCAAGTTGGCGAGTGGCACCCTTGGAGCACATGGTGCATCTTGAAGGGCAGGTCACGCGAAAGAAACACGAGTTAGCAAGTGGCACCCTTGGAGCATGTGGTGCATCCTGAAGGGCATGTCGCTCAAGTGAAACAACCAGGGCGAGTGTCACCCTTGGAACACGTGGTGCGTCCTGAAGGGTACGTCGCATTGAGGTTGAGGAAGGAACAAACCTAAATGGCCCTAAGACATTTAACACCTTAAGAAATCCTTAAACAATTTCCCTAACTAAATTTTTCCTAGTTCATAATCTAAGTCTTAAGTCTAAAACTTCTCTAGGGTAAAAATTTAGTCTAACCTTAAGAAAAGACCCTAAGATTTAAAAATAAAAATTAAACAAAAAAAACCCGCTTAAGCTATAGTTTGAGTCTTCATAAAGTTTGTAGGGTAAAATAAAGAGAATATGAAATTAATTCAAATCTGTGGGTGTAACTTTGAAAAGAATGATTTTATTAGTTAACTTGTGGAAGTGTAAAAAGATTTTTAAATTAATAATAAAGGGAAAAGAGTAAACAACGCAACTGCCATTTTGGCTCTAATAAAAAGGGGAAAGAAGGGAATAATAAGAACTGGGAAACTAAGTAATGGAGGAAACATAATAAAGTAAAGTTGGGAACTTATGGTAAAAAGCGAGGTCAACATAGTAAGGAATCTGCAATTAAGAACCTTCAAATTTGAGCTAATTTAGCAACTTCGTTTTTAGGGAAATTAATTAAAACATGCAAGGGGATCTAGGAACACCTAGGAGGAAATTTAGCAGAAACTCTAGGTGGGTGTGGGAAATGAGTAAATTAATAATTTAAAGAAAATAATTACTTGAGGAAAGAGGGGGATGGACGACACTTGTGCAAAGGAGAATATTTAGAATATTTTTATTAAAACTTAATTTAAAAGTGATTTAGGGAAAGTATGAGGTTGGGACAACTCTATAAAAGAAAGGGAAAATGAGGAAGAAAGGGGGATCGACTGCTAGCATAACGTTACATTGTCATATTGTGACTTGACTGATTTCTTGTGAGGAGTTGGGATTTTCTCAGATCGGATAGGAGTGGTAGCTCGGCCTTGCGAGGCGAGTTGGGAAGCTAGACATACCATCTGGATAGTGTGTGGCCCCTTTGCGGCTCGGGGGGCTAAAGGGGAAGTAGAGTACCCCTAGCGATTGGCTGGGAGGTACCGGAGAGGTATCAACGGTCGACGAGCGGGAGCGGCAAGGAGTGCAGGACGTCATTCGAGGCGGGCGTTAAGGCAGCGGTACACATTTATGTTGATTCATAGGATGTTGTAGGAGGTATGATTAGGATATACATGCGTATTGAGTAGGTAGTTGTTGTCTCGTCTCATAACCTTGAAATTTTAATGATGGTAAAGTTTCTTTAATTCTGTGTCCAATCGATGGTTAAGTTATCACCGCTTGTTATATATTTGTTAGATGAACCAGCTTGGGGTTGCATTACCTCCTTCCTGCGTTATTACCTTCCTGACTGAGTTTTTATGCATGCATGGAATTTATCCTCTGCGATTAAATGATTGTCTTTGAGCCTCCTCCAAGTGACCTCTTGGAATCCTATTCGCTGTGTCTTGATGGGTTGTGTTCTCGTGTTGACCACAGTGTTATTTCTGGGCGTTTATTATCTTTCCTTCTACCTTGACACACCAATTCCTTCTTAACGAACATCCACTCTGGCTAGAAATAGGACTGAAAGACACAGCATTTAAATGATCGATATTCAGAACAAACCAATAGCAGAACCGGTTACGTCTTGCTAGCTGTGGTTCGTTGAAATATATTGGGAATTTCTGCCAACCACTTGGGATATTATTATTCCACATTCGGGGATTTTATTGATAATCTAATCAACAATTTTATCCTTAACTGCTGCACCTGACTGGGAAAGTTTTGTTTTACCCCTGCCGTCTGCGTTGGGCGAGTTTTCTGGTTGAAAAACGATTTAATTTTGGTGTTGCAATTTGAATGGAAGTGTTTTCTTCAATGAATTTCTGCTTCTTTTAAATGCTGGAAGTTGAGGTCCGCCTTTTGATTTAAGGGCATTTCTTTTTACTGGATTTGTTCGTTGTGGTTAATGAAACCCACTTATCGCTGGAAGTTGGTATCTGGCAGATCACGACCTTTATTAAAATTTTTAAAACTTTTCCTTCCCACACCCACACTTATTTTGGAGAGAAACTAGTCCAAAAGGTAGGCACGAGCTGCACTATCGAAGGGTGCATACTGCCTCTAAAAACGGATGGTAAATACCTCACCTGCGGAGCCGCAATAGCATGGGGGCCAAAGCAGCCACTAGTTACAGAGGAGGTGCCGGTGGATCCTCCGCAGTCCTTGGAAGTCCGTATCCAAATCACTCACATCGCACTCTGCCACACCGTTATCACATTCTGGATGAGTTGCGGAAGAAATGGTATAGGTTTCCTTTTTCTTATTTGTTTCTTGCTTGTGTTTTACAGCCACGTTTTACCATTCGATTAATCTTTTTCCTGCATTTACAACCACGTTTTACCCTGATGATTATTCCTTGCCCGCGTTTCTCTTCGTGGGTATGTTCACTTAGAAATTTGTCGCCAGTATTTAGCTAGCGAATCTCACCTGCTTTATGGCCTTCACCCCTCCAGTCAGTTCCTTATGACTATAGAATGGCCTTCATTGTTGACAATGATTGCAGTCACATTATGACTATATATCGGCTGCATATCGACTGTGTGATCCTATCTATATTTATTACCATGATATTTTTGTGTAGAGAGATATTCCAGGGCTTGGTCAGTAACAGTCACATTTCCAATTGTTAGTTTCGCCTAACCCTGCCAGTGACATTCTGGGTGCGTTTTTCACTTTTACTTAGACATATTAACCTTTTTACCTTCTAGGAATTTGCGCCATGAAGAAAAAAAAAGCAGTTTGTCTCATAAATTAATAATTCCCCTTTATTGTTAATTATTAGATATGTTTCTGAAATTTGTCGTTTTGATGACATAATCTGGTATATTCATGGGTAGAAGCATTGTTACTGTAATTTTACATTGTTGTGGTAATTTGTAAAGGGTAACTTCATGGTAATAGGTTGTTCTACAATATAGGGGTAATGTTATCACCTTTATAAAATGAATGAAATTTAGGGTTAGATAATATTGGTGAGGTAATGTGTTGACCTTCCCTTTGCATTGTTTTGGCTGTAGATTGTAATCACATTGTCACCTTCCGGAAAATTTTGTTATTTTAATATACTAAGGTAATGTCAGTAATTAGTTGATTGTGTAAGGGTAATGATATAGCTCATGATTTAAATTGACACATTGGTGTTAGGTCGCATATAAAATGTAGTAGTTACGGTTTTTTAATTGCTAGGTTGCGTAGGCAATGGTAAAGAATATTTATTGTTAATGAAACCCGGAAGTGTGAATTTATCTTTAGTTGATTTACAATGCTATCTTATTATAAAAGTAATGATACGGTCATATGGTCAAGTTTGGTAGCTCCGTTGTTGTTTCTTTCATTAAAGCGTAAAGTCCGTGTAATTTAAATACGATGTGAATGTAACACAGAAAGCAATGATATGGTTATGTGATGGTTCCATTATGGTGATTTCGTTATGATTAATAACTTGTAATGTAGGGTCCTTGAATCTAAGTGCAATCAATTAATATGATTCAGTCAATGGGATTTTGCAATTAACTAAATGTACATTATTTATGGCTAGGTTGGTAACTCGCCACTTAATGAAATTCAAATGGAGCAGTTGGTCTGTAATTATGTCCTTGAGTCTTAATAATGGTTGGTCGATATCAGAGTCCTTCTTACTTGCGCCTTCATAGAGGACGTAGTTGTTCATTTAATTTTTTATGCACTTGGTGGTAATCATTTAATTTCTTGGTTTCTTATGTGTATTGGAGGTCCTAACCATTGCAGGGTAGGATGGATGGGTAGTCAGTCTGACTTATTTCTGAGTGATCGTCGGTAATGCATGCAGTTGTCTGTTGTATGTCGTATGCCATATTGTTGTGTTCATCTTGCTTGCGTCTTGTTCGTCATCGAGTTACTAGTTTCTACTTGAGCAGTCAGCCAGGAGCCTATCTGACATTCTCTCTCTCCGAAGCAGAGAACTAAGATTAAACGCTCTGCTTTCCTATGCAGAAATAGTAAAATCTACTACTATGGATTCTTCCATCTGTGTCCGTACTGTACATAACACCATATGTCGTTTAATGCTTGCAGTTACTTGTTGTGCGCCTTACGTATATGGTCATTTAATGCTTGCAATTACTTGTTGTACGCCTTATGTCTTCTTGTTGTGATCATCATGGTTGCGTCTTGTTAGTCATCAGGTGGCGAAGTAGAGTCGAATATGTTGTTTCCCTTGTACACGTGCACACACTTGTTAAAAAAAAATTTCCACTTGTTATATGAGGTCTGTAGTCGTGACGAACGGGAGGTATGTTACATATGGTATCAGGGCCGGTTCAACCCGCGACTTGGGATTCTCTACGGCTTTTGTTGACATGATTTGATTTGATTATACTGTTGCTAATCAAGTTGATTGTGTGCGTACGGTAATCATGGTTAGAGGACGCCACAAAGGCAGAGGATGGGGTGCTAGGATAGGAGGCACGACGCCTATAGTAGCATCCACGCCTGAGGGGTCTAACCCCCAGGGAGGCAAGCAGGTTCTCGGAAAGGAGTAGATAG
Source organism: Picea sitchensis (assembly GCA_010110895.2). Lineage (NCBI taxonomy): Eukaryota > Viridiplantae > Streptophyta > Pinopsida > Pinales > Pinaceae > Picea > Picea sitchensis. Next base: position 122,725 of record SNQJ01S0048442.1, on the reverse strand, counting down.
AAGTTGGCGACGTGGTCGGGATGATGAGATATTTTCAGCGCATGTCTGAGGCACTGATCAGCCACTTGGACAGAGATGAGACCAGGGCGTNGCATTCACCATGAACTCGAGAAGGTTAAATTTCTCGAGTTCTTTGGTGCCTCGGATGGCGCCACCACCGAGGCGTGGTTGGATAATATGGCGATGTGCTTCGTACTTCGCGATTATACCTCCAACATGAAGGTCCACATGACGGTCTTTCAACTGAAGGGGAGCGCTCTTCTATGGTGGAAGACGCTCCTACCGTAGCTGAACATGGTCGTTGAAGACGTTTCATGGGAACTGTTCGAGGATCAGTTCCGAGAGAGGTATCTTTCAGAGGAATTACTTAAGCGTCAGCTCAATGGGTTCAACGCCTTACGATAGGGAGGTCATATGATGCCCGAGTACGAGGCACATTTTATGGAGCTGCTTCGGTATGCTCTGCACCTTAACACTAAGAAGTTGAAGGTCGACAGGTCCATGTTTGGCCTTAACGACAGCCTGCATGCAAAGCTTAGGATCTTGATGCCTCAAACCTTGCACGATGTCATCCATAAGGCCCTCATAGCAGAGGAGGAGCTTATCAGTGGGGTTCAGACCCAAACTCCAGCGAGACCAGTAGGGTAGGTTCCATATGGAACATCGCAGCACCAGACAACAACGAGACATAGGCCAGGATATCGTGGCTTCTAGAGGGGATCCACTTTCACTTCACCTCGACGATCGTCGCCTCAACAGCGGACACCTTATCGGGGACCACAGCATCAGTAGCAGCGTCGCCCGCAACAGCAGCAATTTAGGCCTGTTCAATAGAACAGACCAGGGTTCTAGGCCAGTGGGCCGTCATCTTCTACTTCATGTACCAGGACTACTGAGCCGAAGAAGGGGTGTTGGACGTGTGGGGAGCCACACTACCAGCGCGACTGTCCTATGGAGAGGACCAGAGTGTCAAGATCGGCCAGACCCACTACAGTGGGAGATTTGGGAAAGGCCCATCGGATTCATGCAGTGGTGAATAACCGCCAGGCAAAGCACCAGTCGACTGTGCTCGAGACGACAGGTACTGTCGCTGACCAGACCCTTAGTATTTTGATAGACCCAGGTGCTACTGAGAGTTTCATTTCTGGTGCAG
>SNQJ01S0048442.1:85740-104899 GCA_010110895.2 Picea sitchensis | reverse complement strand
TATATGTATATGTATAATATGCGGTGAATATATCTCTCTCGTGAATATTATCTCTACAGTAAATACATAAGGTGTTGAATATTAACTCTATGGTGAATTGATCCAGGGAATATTTCTTTGTAGTAGATATTGTCTTTGCAGTGAATACATATGTTAGTGGATATTATCTATATGGTATAATGGGTGAATATTTATCTCTATGCATGAATTGACATATCTATGATGAATTGATGTGGTGAATACACTCTAGACATATATGGTTAATTTGATTTAGGGTAACTAAATCACGTTTGTGCCTATTCAAACCCTACCATGAATCAAGTGCACAATTTATTTATTTATTTTTATCAAAACGAGTAATACATTGTTGATAACTAAATACAATAGAGAAATACCTAACAAATTAACCCTAGATACTATGCATGGATAAATAAAATAAATAAAATAAATAGAAAAATGTAGATAAGAGAGGGAAGATAAACTTCAAAGTGAGTTAGTAGCAATCCTTCAAAGTGAGTTAGTAACAATGCTTGATAATAATTTTAGATCCTTAGAAGATAATATTCAAAGACAAATAGACAATAAAATATGAGGGTTTAATAGTTAGCTACATAAAATGGAGGTTAGATTGCAAGAAATAGGAAAAAACAACCAAGAAAAAAAATCAAGGAAGAAGAGGTCGAAGAAAATAACAATCATAGGGCCAAGATTAAAGAGCTAGAAGAAAAGATAATTAACAATTTCTCCCTAAATAGTGAGGAACAAAAATTGGATATAAAACCTATCAAAGATGAAATGAATAAGCTCATAGAGTTAGACCATGAGAATAACAAAAGATCCTTGAACCTCATAATTTTTGGTATAAAACAATAGAAAGATGAGGACACATTAGTTATATTCAAGGATAAATTAAAAAATAAATCACAAATTGAAACAACTGGCCTTATAGAAGAAAACAGGTTTGGAAAAATAATTGAACATAAATATGCGTTGATTCAGGTTATGGTAAGCTCTAACACCCATAAATATGACATACTTAGTAAACTCTAAGCTTAAAAGGGTCTAGAATATTCATAAATGAAGACCTTGTTCCAGAAGATCAAGATAAACTAAGGAAAGAGGTTCAAAAGGTCTAGGAAGCTAGAAAGGAAAGAAAATGGGAAATGATTAGGAACCAAAAAGAAATTATTAGGGATAGAGACCAAAACGATAACAATAAATAGCAATTTGAGACACTTTGAATCCTTTCTTTAAATCCTAACCTTCTAAGTTATAAAAAAATTAGTGATCTTAGAACGATTCTCTTAATACTTTTCAAGCATCAAAATAATATTTTAAATAAATACAAGTAATATCTGACTTTTATTAAGGACGAATAGATCAATTTTGGTCTTAGTGCACTTTAACCATCATCATCATCATCATCAATACATGTCAATTATTGGTTTTTCTTTTTTTTTTTCCAGAGAAAAAAAACAATTATATTAAAAAAGGAACGAATATAAATGTTACAGTCCATATCAATTGCTTATCAATTATTAAATATATAAAATGGATCTGTTTTTAATTATGTTAAAAATAAAAAATAAAAATCTAATCTAATAAGCCTGGCGAGTTAGCTCGAATGGATGAGTGTTTTGGTTATAATGCAAGAGGTCTTGAGGTCAAGTCCCCAACCGACAATATTGTTGATATTGTTGGGCCTCACTCGATGTTTTCACCAGGTTAGGCCACGTAATCAAGGCTGATGGTTTATCCCATTTACCATCCATGGATCATCAGGAAGTACTTGAAGGGTTTTATGTGACCTCATTGTAATAATTTGTTTGCAAATGCATATAGCCGTCACATCTCTTCTCAGAGATAATCTACCACCATTTTAGTGAGTCTATTACACTTTACATTTTTACAGTTCATGTACATTTCATTCAATAATAGAAATTGAGTATTATTGTACCTCTATGTTTTTTTCATATCATTCCCTCTTAAATCTGAATCATAGATTGCAACATATGTGTATGATCATCAGGTTGTGACATCGTGATATGATTGTCAAAATGTGACACAAGGTTGTATTAGATTGCATCACAATATGATGTTGGTGAAGCGTTATGTTTGAATGCAACATATTTATATGTTCATCAAATTTTGATGTCAAGTTATGTTCATCATAGTGTGATGTCAATTTTTTTTCATCACATTGCAACATGAGGTTATGTTAGTGACATTGGAACGTTGACACAGTGCGAAAATGAAGTTTTGGCCTAATTTTTTGAAAAAAATTATAATAATCTAAGCAATTTTTTATTACTTTAATTTTCACAATTTTTATATTTAAAAACTAAATATTTTATCATTATTTTTTAAATTGTAATTAGTATATAAATAAATAATTTATTTATATTAAAATTTATAACAACAAATTTATAACGCATGCAATTCATACAACATCAAGAAAAATGCTTCACGGATTTCTGAAGCTTATGCTTAATATTGCCAATAGATCTCGCCCCTCCTCTGAAGGATGACACCTGCAATGTCTCCCTCAATTCACGATCTTCCAGCAAGAGTGGCTTGTTGGTCTCACCAATCTTTAACCAGAAACACTTTGATACCATTTGTTGTAATTGCAAATGCGGAAAACACAATCACACAGAATATAAAAGACAGAAAGATTTACGTGGTTCACCCAAACGTTGGGCTATGTCCACCAAGTAGAGGTATCGGTTGTCTTATTATTCAGATCAAGGAGATTACAGCAGGTCACTCACCCTCCTCTCTCCCTCATGTTTGCCTCTACGGGCTTAAATACATTTACATAGGAAACTGAAAATGAATGCGCTCCTATCCTTCGTCTCATTTAGTTAAAGCCAATTCGGAATAATATGATCTAAAATCCTAATCTTGGGAGTTTGTTGTCACCGTTTAACAATAAACCCCAATCTAAAAATAAAATAGTGGAGAGTATACATAGTGTATACACATCAAAATTGTTCTATATATTTTTATTATTCAATTACACATATTTATACATGAATCTTTTCCTCAACAACATAACATATTCATGAGGGACTCTCTCAACCAAACACACATAAATATGATCTAGTAGTTGGAGAATATCTCCCACAATTAACTAGATCTTTAAAGTAATCATTAATTCTAACATCCTCCCTTAATGCTTACATCACAAACAACAATAATGAAATCGCATAAAAATATTTATGGACACTGATCTCTTTCCACTCTCGTCTTCATTACCATTTCTACCTAGTCTGAAATCTCATAGACTATGCTATTTCTCAAACATCAACTTGGAGCTACCACTCGATCCATTTAAGATACAATTTATTTTGACCATCAATGATGTATTTGTATGATCAACCACTCTTGACATAAATCAAAGAATAGTTTAGATAGTCAATCATTGTATTGACATACTTTCATCAGTTCAAGTACATGGTCTGTCATTGTATTCACTAATTATCTAGAGAAGGAATGCACAAACACAAACTCACAAAAATAACATGTAAGTGTTATTCTTGAAGCATCAAATAACAACAAGAAACACCAACTTATAAGAGATTGTAGACATAGTCAAATCAGTGATATGTTCTTATGACACTAAAGTATGTACTAACCATCCACTTAAATTATCTTACTATGTTCCATAAGAGGTTCTTCATTATATATTATATAATTTTACAAATTAGAATAATGCGAATACATTTATTACATTAAGAAATATTAGCTAGTAATTAATATCGCTTCTGTTATCTTTGGCACGTAAATCTTTCGGGTTAGGGTATTTCAAAGAAATTGGAAATGTGAGCACATCGAACAATAGAGGCGGTTTCACAATTTCCTTGCAAATATTTCCCTCCACGTTCTGCACACTTCAACACAAGCTGCAAGGAACATAAAGCCACAAAAATTATTTTCATCGTGGTTGAATGCAACGCATTTTGGCTTTCTTCCCATGAGATAACAATATTCTTTGCAGTCAATATCCATCCCAGGTATACAAAACAAATCAATACTTCTCTATATCGTTGTGTCATGTAGTAAATCTAGAGTGAGGGCGCATGAATCACACATATATGATAATGGCCTAGATACACAAATGAGATGTAATAACCGAAATAGAGACATCTAGAATTTGCAACCAGTTTCCCTTCACGAATTTCTGGTTCTCTTCAAATACACTGCAGGAAGCTATAACAAGTCGGCTCCTGTGAGCACACAAAACTCTCTTAACTAAAAACTATCTACTCTCACAACGTAATCCTACTCGTACAACGGATTAGAAACTTACATCTTTCTCATTTTCCTTGTCCCTCCCATGAGGGAGTTAAGCTAAGACAAGCTCTCATACCAAGATAAAATAGTGGAGAGCAAACATATTGTATACACACCAAAACTATTTCATATATTTTTATTATTCAACAACACACATATTTTTATATATGAAGTTTTTCCTCAACAACATAACAGATTCATAAGGGAATCTTTCAACCACTTACACATAAATAAGATCTGATAGTTGGAGAAGATCTCTCACCATTAACTAGATCTAACAAACCAATGTCTAAATTAACCATTAATTCTAATATTTAAAAGATCAAAATTAACTCTCACAAGCTCCAAAATAAATCTTGGTATTGTATAATTCTTAAAACATGCTAATTTTAAACCAAACGAAGTAATTTCTTACCTTTTCTAAGGTCAAATAGACCAAATTTAGTCTTACTAAAGATTTATTACCATCTTTAAAAAAAAATATAGATTTTGATATTAATAGATGTGCATCATCATCATCATTTAAAAGATATATAGATTTTCATATTAATATTAACATGTGTTCATCATAGTAGTCATCATCTTTAAAGATATATAGATTTTCATATTAATAGATGTTCATTAACATAGTTTTTAAGGATATATAAATTTTCATATTAATAGACAATTATTATCATCTTCATTTTTTTAAGTATTTCATATTAATAAACTTTCATCATCATTTTTAAAGGTACATAAATTTTCATATTTATAAATGTTACTTATTATTTTTAACAATATTTTTTTAAAGATAATATAAATATAAAAAAAACCAATAGATTTTGATATTTATAGATATTCATCATTATTGTTAATAATGTTTTTTAAAATATTATAAATATAAAAAAACAATCTTTATAATATAAATTCCCTATTTATATTATAAATTCCAAAAATAATCTATTGTTAATATTATTATTTATATTATTGTTAATAATGTTTTTTTAAATATTATAAATAGAAAAAAACAATCTTTATAGAATTTTAAATTGAATCACATTTATAATAGTAATAAATTAAATTAAGAAAAAACAAATGAATAACATTTGTAAAATTTATAATATAGAGGGTGGGAGAGGGGAAATTTATAATATAGAGGGTGGGAGGGTGGAGGGGCGCATAAATAGGGAATCTATATCATAAATTCCCTATTTATATTATAAATTCCCAAAAAAATCTATTGTTAATATTATTATTAGGGAGGCATAAATAGGGAATTTATATTATAAATTCTCTATTTATATTATAAATTCCAAAAAAAATCTATTGTTAATATTATTATTTATATTATTGTTAATAATGTTTTTTAAAATATTATAAATAGAAAAAAACAATCTTTATAGAATTTTAAATTGAATCACATTTATAATAGTAATAAATTAAATTAAGAAAAAACAAATGAATAACATTTGTAAAATTTATAACTTAAATTAATCAATCATAATTTAAAAAAAAAACAATAACTATATAATCCTAGTGCCTAGGTTATGAATCCTAGTGCCTGCCGTTCCCATCTAACACAGAAGGGTGGGGTGTAAATCCTAGAATAAGAAATTGATAAAGAATAGTCCCCGTTGGATATGAAACTGAAGGTTAGGAGCGAAGCGGTTGGTAACGGTAAAAGCAAATAGGCAAGATACGACTGGTCATAGTGCCGACCCAAGCACAAACATCTCCTCATAAGGACCAGGCAGGACCCCCCACCCACTAAGCAAGCAGCCGCGGTGTTCAACAACTTTCGTGATGCAGCAACAGTTCAAGATAAAGAGAAAAGAAAGCAGGCAGACATTAACTGAAAAAGGCGGGTAGGTCTATTCCTAGCAATGGAGTTGGTTCTAATTAATGAAGAGTATTGGCCCTGAAATCCAAGTTAATGGTGTGACCCATAAGAATTCCCAAGGTATAATAGACTAGTGCTTGCTGTATCCCCGATTCCTAGCTTCAACAATATTATAAATTCCCTATTTATATTATAAATTCCAAAAACAATCTATTGTTAATATTATTATTTATATTATTGTTAATAATGTTTTTTAAAATATTATAAATAGAAAAAAACAATCTTTATAGAATTTTAAATTGAATCACATTTATAATATTAATAAATTAAATTAAGAAAAAACGAATGAATAACATTTGTAAAATTTATAACTTAAATTAATCAATCATAATTTAAAAAAAAACCAATAACTATATAATAAAATAAACCAATATGCCCCGGCTGGGGTGACACGCGACACTCCTGTGACATCGGGCTTAGCACTAAGCCATGGCATAAATGTCGATGGCTTCCACCCACAAGCCTGCATTTACGATGGTGGACGGCCATAGCAGCAGCTATACGACGGAGGGACACCTCCCTCGCGCGATCACTCTCGCTCACAGTGCACTCAGCATGACAGGGTTTAAGGGGGGTCAGGTGACTTCGACCTCTGGTAATTTGCTTTCTTATGTTCTTGGACAGAGTGGGTCTACTCCTGCTTTGGCTCTCCTCTTCGCATGGGCGCTCTGGTGCAGTCTTGTACCCCTCTCGTCCTGGCGCACTCCCATCTCGTTGCATTTTGGTGAGGAAATTCCTGGCATTTTTCTTTTTTATGTGTCTGGACAGAGTCGGTCTGCTCTTGCTCCAACTCTCCTCTTCTTCTGGGAGCCCTGGTGCAACCCGACATCCTTCTCATCTGGGCTTATTCACTTCTCGATGCAACCCCTCTGTACAATCATCTTTCCCCCGACAACTATGGCCAGAAAGTGGGGCAGGCCTTGCCGTGGCTTGGCCTGGTACGCCCACAAGGCGCAGTGGCAAAGGAAAGAAAAGTTGGAACGTGCTCTAGCAATGGTGACCTCCATTCTCCTGAAGAAGGCTCGGGCTGAGAAATTGGCGTTGCTCGCCATCATTGCGGAGACGAGAGCCGGTTGCAGCAGCGAAGCCACGACAATTAACCTGGGAGACAGGCAGAAGGATGGGGCCGAGGACGCGTTTCCCACCTGTTACGTGGAAGAAGATCCGTTCATGGAGGACCTGTCGATTACCCAGGAGCCTCGTGCCATGGAGGCGACTCACCGAGATGAAAGCGACCCAAAATTCGCTCTAGCATATGATATCCCAGGCTGCATTGTTGAGGAAATTCCCTGGCCGGGTGACTACAGCCCCACCAGCCATGAGATGCAGGTAACCAGAGCTGATGTGAATGTGGACAACAATCGCTCGGCGAGGAAGGATGAAGTGGATGGTGCAGAGCAGATGGAGCTTGACGCTGGAATTGGAGCGACTGTGGAATTGAGGGATGTCTCCCTCAATGACGTGGGTGATGGTTTGCATGGATCTCTCCTCCATGCAGAGCATCTGGCTCTGGTGTTCGAACTCTGAGGCCACATGGCAGACCTGGAGCATAGAGCCCTTCTCATTGGCCAACGTCTGGACCTGCTTCTTGACGTGTAATCCAATGTTCCAGCTAAGCGGAAGTGCCCTCTCTGCGCGCAGGCATTTTCCATCCCGACTGGGTCCACGTGGCAGTCAAACAAGGGCGACAAGTCACCGGGTATCTAGGTCTTTATTCTTTTCTTGGTTCTTAGTTTTATCATGTTACTGTTTTATGCCCATTTGGACTATAGCCATCTGTCCTGGTTTCCTCCGGGCAGGACAGATGCTACTTTGTTTCCTGTTTTATCATGCTACTGTTACATGCTCTCCACTTATGCTGGTTTCCGGTAATCGACAACATTTTTGGGTGACTCGGACCTATATCACTCTATATTTTGTCAAAGTTTCTTCGATAATTTAATATAGCAAGTTCCACTTTTAAAAAAAAAAATAAATAAATAAATAAACCAATTTAAATCCAAATTATTTTATAAACAACATTATGTTTATATTTCTTTTTAACTATCTAGATGTTTATTAAATGTGGATTAAGATACATTTATTAATCTAATTAATAAATTTAAATAATTATAATAAATCATTTAAAACATTAAATATTTATATGTTTAAGGAAAATTTATCAATTTTATATGAATAATTTAATAACAAAAAAAATATAAATATATGTCAATAACCTATCAATTTAACACATTAAGTAATATTATATAAAATATAATTGTGGTGGTAGATTTTAATAAGTTTTAATAATTATAATAAATGGTTTTAAAGATATATTTCTGTCTTATTGCTCTGTAAAAATGATTGGTTGATGTTTAATTAATTTAATTATATAACATAAAAGAAAATAAAAGTAAAATTAAAAAGAAGTATAATAAATTATAACAAAATGTGACAATAACGTCACGATTTCACTAGGAATATGAAATTGAAATCGATGCTGTCTTGAAATTGAAATTTGTTTGTTACATTTTTGGTGAGGGTAGTTGTTTCTACGATTCGAAGTTTTATCAATGATTTTTTATTTTATTTTTAAGAAATGTAAGTTGTTTCAAAGTTTGTCAAAAGTAAGATTTTATACACAAAGTTTTCAATATAAAGATGGAATTCCGTATTGAATTTAAAACCAATTTTATCCACATAAATCTTACGATACGATACCCCTTATCTCACTCCATTGAAAATCATAATTGGATTCCTTCAATTATGGTTCATAACTGGATTCTTTCCATTATGATGAAGTATTTAGTAATACTTTGAACTGAATTTGGTTTTGTCATACTTTTCTGAGTGGGTGGACAGTGTAGAAATCGAAAAACCGAGGTAACGCTGACGGCATGTCTATGACGACATATAATCCAAGATCGCCACGTCATGGATGATGCAAATTCACATTTCCAGTCTTTTGGTGAATAATTTTAGTGTTCAAAACAGTTTTGTTTGGCCCACCGTCCTTTTATATTTTCACCAACCGTGAACCCGAAAGCCTTGTATTCTACATTCCTCCACACACTAATGTGACATATTCCTTATCCTCCTACGCTTAATTTGCGATTTTGTTAAATCATCGGCCACTACGGTCGCTACTCGCTGTAAATTAATATTCCGTTGTCGTAAAGAGCATTTCAGTGGGTCAAATGGTTAAAAACATGTGTTATTTCTGGGCAGGTCATAGGTTCAAAACCGAAGGTGTAGAGATGCTCATATTAACCCCTTGTGACAAGGCTTGAAGAATAGACGACCCCTAAGATAAAGGGCTTCACAAGTTTCTACACTTATGGTTTACACATGTTGTTCGGAATAGATCTAGATTGTTCTCCATCAGATTTTCAATGGGATTCGATTGGATTACGTGCCGGCTTTGCCTCTGAAGTTTGGTCGCCGCAGCAACGGGAAGGATGTTCTTCATATGAATAAAAATGATGTAGTTGGTTTATCCATTTGACATTATAGATCCATTTATCTTGGATAGAGAAAGTATTATGAGGGTTTGAAAATCTACATCACAGATCGTTTTAACTTGGTTGTATATAGTGAGTATTATGAAAGTTCGAAAAAAATTATGTATGAATAAAAATGATGTAGTTGGTTTTGATTCAGTTTTAGTTTGGATAGGTAATAAAGACATATAATAAAAGTAAAATATGCATAATTAAATTTTGAAATTGTTTAATGTGAATTTAGCTAATTAAACCTTGATGTGGAGGATAATCATTTTTCCTACTAGGTTTAAGTTAAACACAATTGAAAAAACTTTCAAATTTATAACATTTTACAAAAATCTTAATCTATATTATTATAAAAAAATTAGTAGTATTTTTTTAATTATTTTTCTTTTATTAATATTAGATTTTTTTAAAGATTTAATATATTGTTATTTTATTGAAATTTCATGATAAAAAAGATATACCATTATTACTAAATTTTGAAACTCATTTTTTTTTTTAAATGATGTATTATAGTGTAACATCCATAAATAATAATTACTAAAAATTCAAATTGATAAATAATAATTACTAAAAATTTAATTTCTTACTTAATTAAATATTTTTTGTGGAAACAAAATTTACAAAATTCACAAAATTCTTATTAGATAAATTCACATGGTTTCTAATAAATTCTAAAAAAATAAACAATCATAAGAAAAAAAAAAAATCACATACAAATAAAGATAACTTATAACTTATATAAAAATAAAAAATATCAACTCAAATTTATTTCAACAATTTGAAATGGTTATATAAAATATGTATGTAAATTTCCAATAATATAAAATTTGACAATACATGATATAGCTATCTATCTCTGATAATGTAAACTATAACCTTTACGATAACTCCTAAACTTTAAATACTATTTTNTTAATTATTTTTCTTTTTTTTTAATTTAATAGATTATTATTTTATTGAAATTTCATGATAAAAAAAACATACCATCATTACTAAATTTTGAAACTCATTTTTTTTTTAAATGATGTATTATAGTGTAACATTCATAAATAATAATTACTAAAAATTCAAATTGATAAATAATAATTACTAAAAACTTAATTTCTTACTTAATTAAATATTTTTTGTGGAAACAAAATTTACAAAATTCACAAAATTCTTATTATATAAATTCACATGATTTTTAATAAATTCTAAAAAAAATAAACAATCATAAGAAAAATAAAATCACATACAAATCATAAGAAAAATAAAATCACATACAAATAAAGATAACTTATAACTTATATAAAAATAAAAAATATTAACTCAAATTTATTTCAACAATTTGAAATTGTTATATAAAATATCTAAATTTCCAATAATATAAAATTTGACAATACATGATATAGCTATCTCTGATAATGTAAACTATAACCTTTACGATAACTCCTAAACTTTAAATACTATTTTAGGATAACTCCTCAACTTTAAATACTCTACCTTATATCTTTCAATATTTATATTTTAAATACTCTACTTTATATGTTTCAAGATTTATTTGTGAATGGTTCAACTATGTTTAGGATTTGATTTATGAATAAGAAATTGGTTATGTGAATTATTTTTTTCATAAGTGTGTGCTTGAATATTAATTAGGTTTTCTATTTATCTTGGTTATCAACTTGGTAAGATACTTATATATTTATTTTCCTTAACTATTAAGGAAATTTGATTAAAAATTTCTTCTTCTCCTTAAGTGGATTTCCCCATCGAAAGTCCCACTTGGCTGGGAAGAATAGTAAAACAAATTCCATATACAAAACAAAGATGGAAGTACAATACATACTAGAAATCAATAAGAAAAACCAATTGAAATCTCATGCACATGGGTATGTACAATATATATATCAAAGAAGCAATTCCATGTGCATGATTCAAATCTTAAAAAGACTTAACCATTCAAGAACATATGCACAAATACATATTTTGATTAAAAATCTCTTATTCTTTTCAATCAAATTCCCTCTATAGAACCATAATTGGATTCCAAGAGTAATAGAACATATGTCATATGCAAAACAAACATAGAATCACTTTGAATATTAGAAATAAATAAGGAAATCCAATTGAAATCTCACCCACATGGCTATGTACAATAATTACATCAAAGAAACAATTCCATGTGCATGATTCATATCTTAAAAAGACTTAACCATTCAAGAAAATATGCACAAATAAATATTTTGATTAAAAATTTCTTATTCTTTTCAATCAAATTTCCCATATAGAACTCAAATTGAATGCCAAGAGTAATAGAATGTATATTTCGTATGCAAAACAAACATGGAATCACATTGAATATTAAAAATCAATAAAAAAAATCCAATTGAAATCTCATGCACATGGCTACATACAATAATTGCATAAAAAACCAATTCCATGTGCATGATTCAAATCTTAAAAACAATATAACCATTCGATAACATATACAAAAATAAATATGCACAATGAATCTAGCATAACTAACTTCTAACCATCTACATTTAACATAAATCTAATTGCATGTACAATAAATAAATTCTATATTCATCAAAAGAATTAATGGATTAAATAATCATAAAACATTTATACTAGAATAAAGAAAAAAATATTATTTGTATTTATGAGTTGTACACCAAACTAATTACAAATTACAAATGGACACTTTTCCCACATAAAAAAATATCTATTGGAATTACTACTTTGAATCTGGATGATGAAACTATAATGTAAAATACAAGATCTCATATTCTAATCACACAAAACATCCTTTTAATCAACAACAAACTCATTCCCCATATCCAAAAATGAAACAAGGGATTGATTTTTTTTTCCATACGATACCTCAAGAAATTCATCCCATATATTGCTCCAATGCATACAAGGGAAAACTAGGTATGTTGATTTCTCTCTCGGTTTCTAAGATGGGAATATTGGCTCAACTATGGTTAATTGTTAATACATACACATGGATTGTTAGGTTGATTTCCTTTCCCAAACATCACATACTCTTTCATCCATAGATTTTCGTTTCCCACCCTACCAAGCACATAAATGCGCACATACACATAATTCTCACCGGCTCATAGGTTTTGCGGGTGCAAGTTGAAGGTAGAGGTAGAGGGAAACCATGGATACATTTTCAATTCTCTACAGTTAGAGAAACATATGGTAGAGAGTTTTAATAGAAAGAATAATGCATAGGAGAAGATACATGCATGTATGAACTTGCAACTCGTATACCTCTGCATTGCATAGACTACATGTTCACTTGCACGTGCACTTTAATTTGGTAACCACACGTGAGGCAATCTTACGAAAAGGTGGTATGACAAAACAATCTCATAGGGAGCCATAGGATACATGTTATTCCCTTAGACCATAGAAAAATTTTCGGGTGAAATTAGTTGGCTTGTAAATTTGGTTGGGCGAGTTATTTGCAAAGATGTGGGTTTCACTATACATAGCCCACTTTTTTTTTTTTTAAATTATATGTACAACCCTTATCCATGGGAATTAATGAAAAGATAGTAGTGGAATCCTTTTTTCCTTGTAAAATTTGAAGTAGATACTTCCATTCACACTATTTTATTTTTTATTATGAAAATTATTTAGATATATTTAGGTTTCACTATTTTATTTTTTATTATGAAAATTATTTAGATATATTTAGGTTTTTTTAGTAATGAAAATTATTTGGATATATTGCACTCCAATTTATGAGAATGATTATTATTTGGAGGTATTTCACTCAATGGATTTTCAGGTTTACTTTGTTTAATTTTTTTACTCTCCCATATTTGTTAGAATGATGTTTTTTCTATTAGCTATTTATTCCAGACTTCATGAAATTGGGCATGATAGGGGAATAATTTTATCTCTACTTAAGGACCATGGAAATGGAAATGGAGGTTTGCCCAAAAATTGCATCTCTTCTTCTAATTCATCTTGATTCTTCCTATATTACTCAACTTCAAACGACATATGTAAGCAAATATAACCATGGGCTCAACCTATTAGTGAAAAAATTAAAGGCTTTGTCCTTCATTTCGAGATACAATTTCTTATTTGTTTCTCTTATTTCTATAAAGGTTGTAACAATGATACTTATTCTCAACACATGAGGGATTTTACAAGGAGGGTTGCAACATCCAATCCATCTTTCATTTGATGAATTCTACATTTTAATTTGGTAAAGAACCCAATTCCTTCCATCTTCTTTTACTTATATTAAGTAATCTACAACTCTTTGGTTAAATGAACCTCTAGTTTCTGAAAGATATAAATTTATTTCTAAAATATCTCTTATCGTTCAATACTTTGTATGTCCAAGGAAAATGTCTTCGTATATTGTGGAGTTTAGTTAATAGGAACCATATATTTGAGTGGTGTAGTTTACATATGGGCCATGGCATTTGGCTTTAAACCCTCCACTAGAAGAAAAATAATTTGAGTGAATATGTTGAGTTAAAATGAATGTGTTAACGTTGTTTGTTCAATAATTTTTTAAGCATTCACATCCTTCACTCTCAAACACATCCTCTCTATGAGTCAAAACCTTCGCTCTCATACACATAGCTTCTCTATGAGTCAAACATTATTGGAGAAAGGGATGTTCTTTTTTGTGGAATTAAATTAAAGGTTTGGCATCAATATTGTTTCAATTAATAGTTTCCAAGAATATGTTTGCATAACAAAGTGCTTTATTGAAAAAAAATATTTTATTTTATTTACTAGTGTTCACTAGCTAAGTGGATATAGGTAGTCATAGAGTTTATTTCTTCTTATTCTATGTTCTCTTTTCTTCCATTTCAATGTCTTTTTTTTTTTAGCCCTAATTTTTAATGGATTTCCATAGAAGACGAATCATCTCAATAGTTTGTTTCATCTTTCAAATAAACTTTTGGAAGCTTCTTCAACTTTTTCAAAAAACAATTAAATGCTTATATCTTTTTGATGAAGAACCAATTCATATCAACCTTCCCAACATAAAGAATAAAACTCCTTAACTCCAAATTGTGCAGAAAGAATATTCTTCTATGAGTTTTCGCATGGGGATATTTATGGGAAAAAATAGATATGCTTGTATAGACTCAAGGGCATTTTACTAAACGGAATGTTCCCTACTTTCGACAAAAATGCCTCTGTGGTCATGCAAAGCAATCTTGGACTTCAATGTATTCAAGATGAAACTAAACCCATTAGGGATTACGTGGAAGATTAAAATTAGAGTAATGATAAAATATTTTCCAGTTATAATATGAACTAGAGAAGAATAATACACCCGTTCCTACTATTGAGGATAGATTTCATAGATGAGTGGAAGTGTAATATATTGGGGATAGGTGGATAAAAATATGTAGAGCTATGTGGAAAAATAAAGTCTCTATTAAGTATTATTTACTAGGATGGATGACAATTAACTATGTTTACTATGAAAATTAACCAAAATCCATTAAGGCAATGGTTTTATTTGGTCCAACTACAAAAGGGTCACAACAGGGTATAAGTTTAAGTTTAGTTGGATAGATTATATGGTTCACAAGAAGACATGTACTTTCAGGAAGCTTTGTTGAGTAAACGTGTCGATGTATATGATGGATGGAAATTAACCAAAATATGGTTAGTATGGCTATGATCTCACTTGGTCCAACTACAAAAGGGTCACAACAAGGTACACGTTTATTTGGATAGATTTTATGGTCCACAAGAAGACACGTATTTTTTTATTTTTTTTGGTTCAATATACCTATCAATGGATGTGATGAGTTTTGATCATTTTCTTATCTATATATCAATATATATAGATAGATAGATAGATATTGATATATATATATTTATATATGGAAATCCCAGATATTGTAGTTTGGATGGTAATATTGACTTCATTTTTTGGAAAAATGAAATGATGAAACAATCCTTCAAGAATTTGTAGTTGCAGTGTGTTTTAGACCTTTTAGGATTGGATCCTATGAGAGCATTTAATTTTCAAGGAGATCACTATGGAGAGGAAATTTTCAAGGAGAGAAATAGATGGTCCTAATCATGTCCAGAAAAATTGGAATGACATATTTTTCATAAAAAATAGCATCTCATTATTATCAAATTAAATTTCAAAATATATAATATAGGGTTTTATCTTCATGTTGAATACCTTTCTCCCAACAAGGGTTGCAAAGAAAAGTAATTTCTGGTTGATGGGAATAACAAGAGGTCCCATATTGTGATTTTAGTCTTCAATGCGCCTCCTTTTATGGCCATAATTTCTTTCTTTAGATAATGACCCTTGCTCTTGATAAATATAGTGGAACTCTTTCTCATTTGCTTCTTTATGAGTTCTCACAACATGAACAAGGTTGTACTTTTCACACCAATTTTCTGACTTCTTATTTTAAATAAGAACATATTACCTGTAATAGGAACAATAGAAAGTTCCAACCCATTCGTTTATTCAAGTAAGGATAATGGATAATGTTATTTAAAACCTGTCATCAAACTAACACTGAAAAAGGATAGTTCACAGTTGGTTAAGAAATGCTCATAAATTCTAATCACTTTAAAAACCACAATATTCACATTATTTGATAGAACAATACAAGAATCAACATCTTGCTAAATGAATTGCTATAGTGAATGTTGTATTCTTGTATCAGGTATGCATTTTTTCAATATAGTGAGAGCAGTATACAAAATCTTACCAAAATATTAATTGTCACAGTTGACATAGTTTATACAAATGCATCACATTCCTTAATTGGTTCTAGAGGTAGAGGAGGAGGCGGTCGTGCATCATCATGTGGCTCTAATTTTTTTCTTGTAATCCAGAGATAAAGTCTTTAATATGAGAAACATCAACCGATTAATGAATATTATTTTAGAATAAGAATAATTGTTAGAGAAGTTCACTAGAGCTTCCAAAATAATAAAAAAATCATCTTGGATGTCTTCAATAAACTATATACTCCCCTAGGATAGATGTTCATACCAACTCCATATAGAGTGATGATGCTTGTGGGGCATATATAACATACTCTTGCATTGCGAAAATGAATGATTCATGTGGCTATTCATTTAGTCATTTGATTCACGGAAAATAGTGTAACTATAACAATGTAGAACCGTGCACCTCTGTAATGTCCAACAACATTTCTTTACACTATAAAGTTGCATTAAATATGATGAAAAAGTTAAAAAATAAAAAATAATATTTCCCTATTTAACTCTAGGAAATATAAATGCACATCCAAGGTAAAGACTTTTGCAAAATTCATAAAAATATGATAAATTTTCGTGGAAAAAATAATTTCAATAATCTAATTTATAGTAAAAATAATTTTAATAAACAAATATAATATTTGTCAATAGTAGTTGATTTCAGTGTACCTTTTTTTTTATTAGTTTTATGGATATATGTAACTCGAAAGAAGTCATCATCAATAAAGTTCTTGAATTTCAAGAATCTCATGTTATACTTTTTGCTCGATTGTCAAAAATGACTTAACTTTACAATTTAGCATACTAAAATGCAATTCACCAAATGACACAATACTCAACCAATTACAAGAGAAATCGAACCACATATTATAGGCATGAAATATTTAGCATGAGCAGTTCACCATGCAGCAAGATACTTTTGTTTGCAACATGCACATGATAATACACTTGGTTTTATGTGTATCTTAGTGAGAATGTTTTTTATTGTAATCGAATTTTCCTTAATTCATTTTCCATCAACCCTCTATTTGAATGACTTTTTTACATGCAAACTCATGTTTTATGGATTTCCTTTACTTGGAAGAATTTAGGAATCCACTGTAAGTTTGAGAATGAAACATTTTATTTTTAATATTTTTTACTTTGCATATTGTGGCGGAAGTAAGTAAATCTAATATTTTCACCAAAATCGTGCTCTGCATCCATCCTATATATTACCTTCTTTGTCAATCTATTTCTATTTCATGACCGTTCCATACAAATATGTCTAGGTAAAAAACTGATTTGGGCACTCTTGCTATGGTTTTACATGCTACCAACTATCGAACATATCAAATATTTTCATTACCGTAATAGTTATGTTGATAGGCGTACACCTATTTGAAATGGGAACATTTAATGATTTTTTACACCTACTTGAAATGGGCACATTTAATGAATTTTTAATTAGACATATTCTACTTAGTCTTTGCAAATCAATGAACGAGATTTAATATTCATAACTTCCTAGCACTTTTGAATGCAACCATTAACCTATATACATTTTCACATTTACTTAATCATGTTAATAAATTATTGTCTAGCCATTTGATTTCCACGTTTAGATGATTAGCAAATTTACTTGACATTAAACATTTACTTCACTATTAACCTTTTATCTTTTAAAAGGTCAGATTTATATTTTATCCATGTATGACCATATCTCCCATATATCTATGGAAATAACTGTCGTATTGGCTACGCATTTCATTTTCTAAATCCGAGTAGTGAGGGGTAATGGAGGATGTTCAATGGACAGTGGAATACCAAGTTTGTTGTCTTTATCGACCCACCTTCCCATGACAATGCAGAAACTTGAATATCTTAAGTTTTTTATGTATTGGGAGACCAAACGTTTGAATTTTTTAATTCCTTCTATTCCAATGAACTTGCAGATATAAGTTCCGAACCAGCATGTTTGTGGATATATTGTAAATATTGTCCCCTGAAAAAACCCAATCATCGTTTACATACACATTTTTCATGGTTCACGCCCTTGAACCTACCACCATCCAGAAGGAAGAAATAGGTTTTGGTTTTACTGCTTACTAACGAATATAACAAGGTCGTGAAAAGGTATGGTCTGCCTCTCATAGGTTCGGATTATAGGTATGAAATTATGTATGTATGGGTGACTTATAAGCATTGTGTTTTATCCCCTCAACTCCTCTCCTGATTCACCCCCCCTATGAGGATTTGGTTGATAATCGACATTCATCTGACTATGTACACTGGTTTGTTTCCTATGTAGTTATTGGGTATTCCTTCTCATATCTACAACGTGCAGAAAAACTCTATGCAACACAATTACAAATATTGTGTGCTACAAAACTTTGTTACTCAACTCTCAGAATTTAACGCACAGATCACAGACTGCACGATTTACTGCGCTTTGTGATAATAACACTAAATAAACAATGTATTGAAATAAAATCAAAACGATGCTATACTTAGCATATAAAATCATAAATACTCATGAGTGTTAAGAACCAAACATCAATATAGCATAGAAAAACTTCAGGAAAGGTACTCAACGCCTTGAAAAAGAGATAATTTCAGATAATAAGCCTCTTCGAGGAGGCAACCTCCTTTTACCCCACTTAAATGTTCAGGTACAAGATGATTCAAAATGAAAATGTCTCCTTGGTATATATAGGAGACTAGGAGGTTTTAATGGCCTAAAGCCGACATAAATAAAATAACATTACTAATCTAAATCACA
>SNQJ01S0048442.1:62539-72987 GCA_010110895.2 Picea sitchensis | reverse complement strand
TATAATATCAATTTATTTTCCAAATCACCCAACAACTATGTGAATATTCCTACTTACTAGAATCATGCTCTCGAGGTTCCTTGGGTCTACCTTCAAGTCTATCTTTATCACTTCCCCTTTTGAGCGTTGGATTCTTATCAAAAATAATCTTTAGTTATGGCTATCAATCCACCTCTTATTGTCTCCACCTATCCTTTGATCAGATGTAAAGGGAGAACATGTTCCATGTTCACTTCATAACTCATGCTTGATTCCCACCCATCAATAGAAACTACATTTTATTAAGAAATCATGTTTACCCTTATTTATTAATTGTCTAGTTTTCTAGTTTTAAGTCTCCCATGCATGCTTAACCTGATTCAATCCTCATGCATGGGTTATCAATTTTTCTACTCTATAAAAAATTCATGTTTTTCCTTATTCGTCCCTGCCTAGGCAAGGGACTCTAGCTTTCGCCTCACGGTCAACGATGGTTGACCTCTTATTAAGTGGTTCATTCTAGTGCATTGATTGGTCCGTTTTGGATACACACAATAATGTTATTGTGAACTCTAACTAATTCATAAGATATTTATGAATTTCTTTTTTAAATAATTAAAATATTTTTTCCATTTTTCCAATTTTATAAATAGGTTTTTTGATTGGTTAATAACATAGGATGAGACATAATTTCCCATGGTATGCATGAATGTTTTTTCTATTTGTTAGAGAGAGAAAATATTTTTTAAATATAAATTCTTAAAATATCGTAAAACATCCACGTCCCTAGCTCCTCACTCCAGTCGATGCCAACGCGTCATCACCAAATCTTCACCCTCTTCGCCTAGAAACCTCCTCTCCCTATAAACTCGTTGAATCCATGTTGGTACTCTGATAGTACGTCTGTTGAGAGTTATGGGAAAATAATTACATAATATTTGAGAACTTAGAGGACTTGAACCATGGTTATGCCATTTCTGTTGTGGATGAATCCAAGGAAGACGAAGGTGGTGGTTGTGGGTTGATTGCAACGGACTGGGTTGATTGCAACGAACTGGGATCCAGACGTTCTTGATCTAATTGTCCATTCTTCCTGATAGGTACGTAGCAATAGTAGACCAGCTGCATTATGCAATAGTAGACCAACTGCATTATAACATCAGAAAAACAAAATCAACTAATTGCAAGAGAGAGAAATGGCATATTAAAAACAAAAGGTCAACCACATAACAATTGATTGGAGCAGTTTAAACTTGGATTTGTCTTGATTTATGGATTTTTTTCAAATTTGACTTACATTAGAAATAGGTAAACTTTTTAAACAAAATCTATTACCATAAAATTTGTATTATAATGAAACTTCCTTCTGCACACCACCGAAACAATTATGTTTCATGGGTAAGTTCTTAGCACAACCTTAGTTGCTTGCACCTCTGATAGCTCTTGCTCTTGTGCAGGTAAATATTATGTATGATAGCTCTTGCTCCCATGCAGGTAAATATTATGTATATTACCATGGAAATTAATCGTAAAATGTAAATATTGTGTATTTGTAGTGGTAATACGCCAGAAGACCCAATGGAAGCACTTACCTAAGATCTAAACCCAGTCTTCATAATTGGGGCAACTAGGAAAGGTACTCATATCTATTCCCCTCAAAAAGCATAACGAAGGTAAGGTCTTGTAGAATGACATTAACGAGGGCAGTTACAGAACTATTGAAGAGCAGGGGCGGGTCGACTTTGCTCATTGTGCCTCGGCAGCTCTTTGCATCATTTAACCTGGCTGGGTATTTATGCATTATTTTCTTTTCACTATTTGTATTTGTGTATATTAGGAAGAAAATAACATGGAATTGCTACCTTATGCTCATTTTATATTTCTTTTTGTTGTGATTGGTAATGATAGGAACGGTTCAAATCATCTATGCAGCTCCAACTTCTCTGGGGTGGGACCTGTAATGGAGATCCGGGCCTGACCAGAAGAAGTTACAGAGCATCCTACGTAGAGCTTTCATAGTGGCTTTGTGGAGTGTTTATTTCCCAACCACTTGCTGAATTAAGACTTAAGGAGGGTAGCACTATTCTCGTTTCACATCATGTACAGAAAAAGGATATGTAACGGTTATTCAAACTGGTTTCATCTATTCCAATTCTATCTTTAATCGCTATGTGAAATACTAGCTTCTGTTTACTAAGAATGCAAGGTGCTATCTCATCTTAGCTCATAATGATAGTTGATTAGTTTGGATTGAGAGCCTTGAGGATTATATGTTACGGGACTATTCTTTTGAAACCGCCTTTAGTTTCTTATTATAGACCACCCCACCGAACCTTTTGTTTCATATCTATGCCAAGGGGATAGGATTCATCACACCTTTGAGTTATTATAGGCTTTAGAAACCACACCACAAGCCAGGTCACACCAAACAACTGAGTTAATTGGTACATAATTAATAGTTGTTCTCTTCGCAGTTATCCTTTCAACAAAATTGTCAAATGAACATCCTTAATCATACCTTCAAATTGCAAAACTGTGGCCTGGTGCTCTGCCTGGCGATGGTTGATCGCTGCATGAATTCAGTGTTGAGTTTGGGACCAATATCCTTTGGATCTAGCCTCTTTGTGGCCTGCTCCTGACCTCATGGATCATGCTAATGCAATTTTTTACAGCTTGAAATCAAGCATAATTTCCCACGGAAATGAACCAGTAAAACAAATGACTCAAGAGTGACTATCAACTATAGAAAATGTTACAGCAGCAAGAGCCTCCACACGACATAATAATGGTGCAAGTTATCCCGCCCCTCCATAGTTCATTTGACCATAACAAATAGATGAATGTTACCGTTAATGGATGTAAACCACCAAACCATCCGCAGGATAGGTAATAACCATGTGCTAAGACACGTGTTTTCTTGATGGTTGTGTTGTTCAACTTGCATTTCAAGCTTTTTCACCTGTAGTATAAACCAATATTCTGGGTTGTTTTTATTATTTAAAAACATTATAATATCTTTGTGCTTATTAGTCGCTGCCTCCGATATTAACAACCCACAATAAAAAAAAATCAAATCAAAAATCAATTTCCTCCGGTATTAACAACCCACAATTAAAAAAAAAGCAAGAAAATTTCTTATGTTACCATTAGGAGTGTTGGTAAGATACTTATAACCCCCTTCCCTTGGCATGAGTGGAAAAGAACCAGAGCACAAAATAAGCAAGAAAATTTCTTCGATTATAATGTGAAAGACACCCTATATTCCAACACTACCCTAAGGTCAATATATATTACACTGAAGGTGGGGGAAATATCCCTCGTGATACCCATTGACCACAGGAATTCTTATTAGTCTCTGACCACAGGAATTCTTATAATTTAATTTTTATTCTAACTTTTCAGTTTGAGGTCTTATTTGGTCTCTTCCCAAGGCACAATGAGAAGATATGCAAAGTATTTAGTTTGAAACTTATGTAATGATGATTACAAAGTGTACATTGATTCAACTAAACTAATGTTATCTCTAGATATATCATTAGTTCATTAATATGTAATGTTTTTTCTCTTCACTCCCTTGGCCACTCCAGTCCCCTTCTTCACTTCAGTCAATGTTCCAAATAAAGGATTAGCATCATGCAAGATTAGTGTCCATAAATGGAAGTTGAGTCCCATGAATAATTAGCTAATAAGACCACTCAAGGCCAAGCCCACTCCATCATCATCTATCGCTTCATCCAGTCTCGAATAACCCTATCTCTCTCTTTGCACACGGTGCCTCCAATGGAGTTTTCCTTCCCAACATATTGTAAGATTGATTTGATTCAAGAGTCAAGATGGAGTTCCTCGTCCCTAGTAAAGGATGAGTTTTCCTTCCTAACATATTGTAAGCTTGATTCAACAATCGAGTCTTTGGTAAAGGCCCAGATGGAAATTGCTCATTTGTTGTTGCAGCGCCTTTTTCATTAATCTGCATAAGAACAACAACCTGTTAGGTTTTCGGTGCAACTTTCCTGTAATATGCAACATTTTCAGGTTCAATTTTAACTTTGATAAAGTTCTCGCAATTCAAAGAATTTTGAAGCATCTATGGTAAGAAAACACAACCTATGTTCGTATGAATTAGTTTGGTAAGAAAACACAACCTGTAAATTCGTATGAATTAGTTGGGCATCTCATGTAACTCTCATTTAATGTGATCATGTATTCTTTTATTATATGGCAATACATTCCTTTAAATGCTTTTATGGAAGAGATATATCTCATATATTTTCCTAGAAAAAGTGTTTTACATATGCATGAGTTTGGTGTATCATTTATGTTATTGTTATCACATTAACGGTTTTCAAAATGCATTATGTTCAACACATTCTATCATGCACAATGACATATTGTGGGTGTTCAATATTCTTCCCGTTGTAATAATCTTACACTGATATTGATTCATATAGATTTCATGAATGGGTGCGGAAAAATGAAAATGTCCAGTAAGTTTTGAAATCAACCATACTGCATTGACAAAAGAGATGGAAAGATATATAAATAATCCCAGTTTCAAATTGGATTCAATGTTATAGTACATGTTTGAGCACATCTGAAATATTTGAAACTATTACTTGTAATTGTGAAGACAACATAATCGGTATTGATGTATCCAAAGTGTGGATTTGTTTATGGTCGTTTCTAAGGGCATGTTATTTGTAGAGGTGAAGATAGTATTTGTTGGTCACAAAATTATATTTGATTGGTGATAAGTAGAATGAAAACCATCGTGTAAACTTAAGAGCCAAGTGCAAAATCCTGAGAAACATGTTTTCATCGATTCTAAGAAATGCGATAACCACATTTTTGTACATTCATAAATTTTGATTATGGGCATTGCTGAGTAATCTACCACAACGAAATGATGAATGTATTCAAGAGAGACCATCTTTAATCTATTTTTGAAGAATCCCAACTCACTCAGAAAAATTGTAGACAATTAATCGAGAACAAGTAATATTATTATCATAAGATATTAAATTGACACTTTGTTTAATTTACAGTCATATATACAAATAAAACTGTAAGATATTAAATTTACATTTTTATTTACAAATAAAACCCTAACAATTAATATACAGTATTATTAGTCCATGTCGTAGGCATAGAGGGACTATGGCAATCGAGAATTTGTTGACCTAGTATTAATTTGTCCGTTGACCACAAATATTTGCAAACTATCTAATGTTGGAACTAGGGAACACAAAACATTTCTATTTATATAATAAAAAGTACCATGTATATCATGATCTGATTGGATAACAGATTGGAGGTCTTATTGTCGGCTTCACTATTCCCAATGCTTTATATGTGAGCATATCCAAACTTTTTGACAGTATAGAATCTTTTTGAATCATATATTTTTATATGCATTTCTTGAAGTTGAATTAATGCTAGCATTAGTTCTAATGTTTTTCTTAGCATTTTCTACTAGCTAAATTTATCTTAATGTTTGATATGCTAGCATATCCAAGGTTTGTCTATTTTTTATTATTATTAAGTACTTAACGTATGTAAATCCTGCCACACATTCTTTCTTAAATGTTTACACAGTGCTAGGCACTTGGACATTCTTTCTTAAATGTTTACGCAATGTGAGGCACTTGGACTGTTCTGACAACCTTAAATGTTTACCTACATGCCTCAGAGCCTTAAATGTTTACTTAACATGTACATCACAAAACAGAATCGACATGATAAATAAAAATAAATTTGAATAATTAATTGAATAAAATTTAACAAAACATTATCACATATTAATAATGAATACTATATTTAATATTAATATTACACGATAGATATCATAAATTTAATTTATAGTTTATGAATGGAAGTAAATGGGTGGGTTGCAAATTGCAATACATGTGGTATCCATGCATAATTTAGTATTTCTAAATTAATTTTATTTGAAATTTATCAAAAAGTATTAATGTCTAGTACATCAAGGTTCGCGGGTTCACATTTTCCATTTTTCATTTTTCCATTGATATTCTATAAATTACTCAGTCTCGTGTATATGAAGGAATTTTTGGGTGCAAAACATATATGACGGAAGTGTTGAGTGCAAAATGTATATCACGGAACATACTGGACATGAAAAATGAAACATGTAAACCCGCGACTCCGTCAACCTGCAACTCTGTAATTGTTGGGTGCAAAAAGTATATCACAGAAAAAGCTAGAGATGAAAAATTAAAAATTAAAATAAATTTCACCTTTATTATTATAAACAAAATCAAAATTCCAAAATTCAAAATTTACATTTAAAAACGTTAAAAATAATATTGAATAAAATTTAAATAATTGTTTATACTTGTTGAGTGCAAAATGTATATGGCGGAAGTGTTGGGTGCAAAAACTATATCACGGAACAATCTAGACATGAAAAATGAAAAATTAAAACAAATTTCATCTTTATTATCATAAACAAAATCAAAATTCCAAATTTACATTTAAAAACTTAAAAGTATATGATGGAATTGTTGGGTGCAAAATGTATATGACGAATTATCATAAACAAAATCAAATTTTCAAATTTACATTTAAAAACGTTAAAAATAATATTGAATAAAATTTAAATAATTGTTTATACTTGTTGGGTGCGAACTGTATATGGGAAGTGTTGGGTGCAAAAAGTATATCGTGGAACAAGCTAGACATGAAAAATGAAAAAACAAAATAAATTTCAACTTTATTATTATAAACAAAATCAAAATTCCAAAATTTGAAATTTACATTTAAAAATGTATAAGGATATGATGGAATTGTTGGGTGCAAAATGTATATGACGGATTATCATAAACAAAATCAAAATTCCAAAATTCCAAATTTACATTTAAAAACGTTAAAAATAATATTGAATAAAATTTAAATATTTGTTTATACTTGTTGGGTGCAAAATGTATATGGTGGAAGTGTTGGGTGTAAAAAGTATATCACGCAACAAGCTGGACATGAAAAATGAAAAATGAAAATAGACTTTATTATCATAAACAAAATCAAGATTCCAAAATTTCAAATTTACATTTAAAAATGTATAAGTATATGACAGAATTGTTGGGTGTAAAATGTATATGATGGATTATCATCAACAAAATCAAAATTCCAAAATTCCAAATTTACATTTAAAAAAGTTAAAAATAATATTGAATAAAATTTAAATAATTGTTTATACTTGTTGGGTGCAAAATGTATATGGCAGAACTGTTGGGTGCAAAAAGTATATCACGGAACAAGATGGACATGAAAAATGAAAAAATAAAATAAATTTCACCTTTATTATCATAAACAAAATCAAAAATCCAAAATTTCAAATTTACATTTAAAAACTTATAAGTATTTGATGGAATTTTTGGGTGCAAAATGTATATGATTATCATAAACAAAATCAAAATTCCAAAATTCTAAATTTATATTTAAAAACTTTAATAGTAATATTTAAGTGGTGGGTGCAAAAAGTATATCACGGGACAAGTTGGACATGAAAAATGAAAAATGAAAAGAAATTTCACATTTATTATCATAAACAAAATCAAAATTCCAAAATTCCAAATTTATATTTAAAAACGTATAAGTATATGACGGAATTGTTGAGTGCAAAATGTATATGATGGAACTATTGGGTGCAAAATGTATATCATGGAACATGTTGGACATGAAAAATGAAATATGTGAACCCCCCCTCTGCCAACTAGCAACTCCGTAATTGTTGGGTGCAAAATGTATATGGCTGAAGTGTTGGGTGCAAAAAATATATCACAGAATAAGATGGACATGAAAAATTAAAAATTAAAATAAATTTCACCTTTATTATCATAAACAAAATCAAAATTTCAAAATTTCAGATTTACATTTATAAACGTATAAGTATATGACGGAATTGTTGGGTGCAAAAAGTATATGATGGAAGTGTTGGGTGAAAAAAATATATCACGAAACATGTTGGACATGGAAAATGAAACATGTGAACCAGCCACTCTGCCAACCATGAAAAATAAAACATGTGAACTAGCCAGTCCGCCAACCCACAACTCCGTAATTGTTGGGTGCAAAATGTATATGGCGGTAGTGTTGTGCGCAAAAAATATATCACAGAACAATCTGGACATGAAAAATGAAAAATGAAAATAAATTTCACCTTTATTATCATAAACAAAATCAAAATTCCAAAATTCCAAATTTACATTTAAAAAAGTTAAAAATAATATTGAATAAAATTTAAATAATTGTTTATATTTGTTCGGTGCAAAATGTATAGGGCGGAAGTGTGACATGAAAAATGAAAAATTAAAATAAATTTCACCTTTATTATCATAAACAAAATCAAAATTCCAAAATTCCAAATTTACTTTTANTTAAAAACGTATAAGTATATGACGGAATTGTTGAGTGCAAAATGTATATGATGGAAGTGTTGGGGGCAAAATGTATATTACGGAACATGCCCGACATGAAAAATGAAACATGTGAACCCGCAACTCCGTAATTTTTGGGTTTAAATTGTATATGGCGGAAGTGTTGGGTGCAAAAAGTATATCATGGAACAAGCTGGACATGAAAAATGAAAAATTAAAATAAATTTCACCTTTATTATCATAAACAAAATCAAAATTAATTTCACCTTTATTATCATAAACAAAATAAAAATTCCACTTTGGAGCCGCCTTTTTCAATCACTTTAAATTTTAATTTTTGAAATCTAAACCTAGCCTTTACTTTTTCTTTTATTTTCACCGAAAGTGTCAGAAGTCTCATCACCCGAAGCAACGATGGTCATTATACTCTTCAGGAAAGACTTTTTAATCGATTAAACGAATTTCCACTTTATGTGCCTCGGGATATCGCACTTCGGGAGTTATAAATCACATGGTTTACGATCCCTGATGCGCGAAGTCGTGAAACGACCTTAAAATTTTACCCAGGGAAGCACCGAGAGTAAAGTTACTTTAAACGACAATTAAGCATCGTCGAGATTTCACAATTTCGGCATTCTCTCTTCCCAAAAACCTTACCTCAGTATCCCTGATGTGCGAAGTTGCGAGATACTTTCAAAAGTTACCCGGGTTGATATCAGGGGTGAGTTACATTAAACCACAGTTAAGCATCGTCGAGATTTTTCAATTTTTGCATTCGCTCTTCCAAAAAACCTTACCTCTGTATCCCCGATATGCGAAATCGGGATATTATTTGAAAATTGATTAATTAAACTCTTAATCCAGATTATATTTACGATTAACCAGATCGTGTCATTGTGATCTCGGGTTTTAAGGGGTTGGAGGATAGGAATGAAGTCTTCCGATACGACGAACATCGAAAATGGGTAATTAAAGGTTA
Organism: Picea sitchensis; assembly: GCA_010110895.2. Classification (NCBI taxonomy): domain Eukaryota; kingdom Viridiplantae; phylum Streptophyta; class Pinopsida; order Pinales; family Pinaceae; genus Picea; species Picea sitchensis. The sequence continues at coordinate 63,636 of SNQJ01S0048442.1, read as the reverse complement.
AATAAAGGTTAAATAAAGCTTAATTAAAATAGTTAAGACAAAATAATCAACGCATTAATGCGAGTTTTAAACATGCACAGTCTACGGATAAGTTTAAATGATTTTATGCCAATTTATGTCCCGACTCGTAAAAAATTTATGGCATTTATTTTGAAGTAAGGTGAAATGACAGGTAAAGATATCGCTTTTACTGCTAAATCTTTCCCTAAAACCAATTTGACCGTTCTATTTACAAGGACGTTGGGGTTTTAAATAGTCGAGACATAGAGTTTGTCTCTCATTGTTTCAAATTTCATTTCAATCTTGCGCAAAGGAGTTTTTTTCATCAGACTAATTTTTGTATGTATACACGTTTTTACTACAGGAGAGCTAAGTCAGATTTGTTTATCATGGCCCCACGAAAGATGTCCAAAGAAATTGTTGAGAGTCCAGGTGTTGTTGGGAAAAACACCCTACGGACTAGCAAACTAGGGTCAGACTTGCATGCAGATTTTGACCGAATAGAAACTACTTTTTTACCTACGACCCAAGATTAAAACCCATTTTTCACAGTAAATGCATAGGAAAGGACCACCAACCTTATTACCGGCGTTCGATGTAGATCCTTCGTTGCTCTTCGATTACTTGCCTGCGATGCTCCTTCCACAGATGACCTGCAATCAAGACAAATAACAACTATGCATGCATGCTACTTCTGTACTTAAGGGTTAGAAATCAAGCATAAATTAACCAAACCATAGACAATCCATGCATTGGGACGGGAAAAGTATTATTTTATTACTAAAAATGAATCAACTTACAATCAAAGCTGAGACCGGACACCATTCCTTGAACCTGATCCTGGGCTCCTCTTCTTCTGTCCTTCAACTGCTTTGCGTTAAATCTCCTTTGGCATGAGGAAAGGCTAAAGGGTTGGGACAATGGATTACGAAAATGGGCAGAGTTTCTTCACTATATTTTTTCCTTCTTCCAAATGGTACCCCTACACCTTCTTTTATAGGCTAGAAGGAGATAGGTATTTGGACGAACCCTCGGCCATGCATGGTCGGGAGTTTCAGTTAACTCACCCATAGCTTTTTGTTTCGTCGGAAACTTTC